>CAWUFW010011725.1:0-212500 GCA_963921515.1 Calotriton arnoldi
AGAAGACCCACAGCTGTCACAGACAAACACAAAGAGACAGCAAAGAGGGCATGTGGTGCTAAAGCACTTGGCACATGTTTTATTGAGTATTTCAAGAACATGCCCTAGCAGGCCTGTAAATTCTAAAGGTGGACGGGGCGGCAACTGGCGCAGGTGGGGTCACTTAAGTCTACTCACATTTCGATTGTTGGTGCAATACTGTGAGTAAATCTCTTGCACTTTTGTGAATCACAAACACTAGCACAACAGGCCTAAGTGGGAAAATTAAGTTTTAAATTGGTAACATTGTCAGGCCATTAATGGTACAGACTCGATAATGGGGCAACTTGGTTTACACTTGGTGTGCCTGCAAAAAGGGCCCTCATATTTCTAGTTCAGAGTGGTACTGCCTGAATAAGTGTGGCTTACCTTTAATGTTACTAGAGGACTCCATAATATCATCATGGGCTTTTCCTTTTCCGGACATTGCTCTCAGTGTATTAATCCACTTGGTGAAGCTGATGTAATGCAAGACTATCTATCCCAGAATGCAATATTGTGTTTAAGGAAAGTCGGGGACTGCAATATAGCGTTTTTCCTGATACAGTGTCATCTGGTACCTTTACTAGGCTTCTTAGTGAAGTGGGAAGGCACAGAGAAAGTACCCTATGCAGTCTGTGATTCCTAATTTCAAGCCCCAGCTCCCACATGAGCCAACTGTGATCTGCGACTGCCGCGTTTAACCCCACAGTGAGGCTCCGATAATACTTCAGTTGGAAAGGCCTCGACATTCAAAACATAATAGGCAGGAAGCAGTGGTCAAGGTGGAGAAAAAAAAGTAGGAGAACTGTAGAATCAGAGGGCGAGAATAACCTGAGATTTAGGTCTGTGGGCAGAGCCAGAGGTGTGGCGAGAAAGAGCAAAACTTCCCTATTTTTAGTATTTGTTTGGCATTTCACTGACCAGTTAATTCAACCAATAGATACACATGTTTATTTAAGGTTTAGTATGAGTTATTGACATTGAAATACATTCACAAAGAGGGATTTGTTTTCAATCACAGAATGTGCCTAATACGCTTAAAAGTGGAATCACAAGCCATTTGTCTCCGAGCCATGCAGTTTCTGTCATCAGCACTTCTACTCCCTTATTCCACAAGTGCAGTTCAAACATGAATGGTAAAATATCCTAGTTTAAAAAAAAATTCCACTTAATTATGGCTGTACCATATTTGCCACATAATACATCATCTGCTGCATAATCTAACGATTTCACCCATAACAATTTTGTAGCTCAAACGGATCAAAAATTAGTAAAAGAAATGTGACTTATGTTGCTGTGCAGTGTAGGGCCCTTTGCAAAGGTTGACTGGTCACCTTTCTCACTGCTGCATTTGTATGTTACACAGATATTAATGAGGCAAAAGTTTTGCAGAGGCTGCTAGTATGTATAAATATGTCAAAATAATAAAGTATCATAAAATGTACCGCATTACGCTGCAGCCTTTTTTTTGTTGCATAATTTAGTCAACACTGCGACATAATTTTGGCCTCCATTGCTGCATAACTCCAGTGGCCCGAAAGCAGGCTGCACATGTTAAAAGTATTTGTGCATGAAGCAGAGACCATGAAGTTTGCGAACTTAGGAGCTGATTACAATGGCAGGCGGACTTCAGTCCGTCTGCCATCGAATCAGGAATGGGACCGCTGGCCTACAAGGCGGCGGCCCCACGATAGGCATTACAATGCGACCGCCACTACGGCGTTCGCAATACCTATCTTTTACATTGCGGCAGGTGCTGCTGGCTGCATCGCCCGCCGCAATGTAAAAAAGGGACATGTTACATATATCACTGCACTACGTGGCAGGCACAATGCTGTGCCTACCACATGTTGCATTGGTATGTCTGGGGGCCGGGGGGAAAGGGGCCCGCTATGGGCCCTCAATGTCCCTTTCCGCCAGCTTTTCCATGGCAGGTGAACCGCCATGGATAGGCTGGCGGGTAAGGGACATCGTAATCCCTACTGCGGTGCCTGGTAGGCACCACCAGCATTGTAGGAACCACGAGCCCCTCCGCCGCACCGGCGGGCTCAAGGAGCCCGTCGGGTGCGTGGCGGTCAATCTTTCCGACTGCCAGGGAACCGCCCACCATTGTAATATTGCGGGCGGTGATGCAGTCACTGATGGCGGTGGGACCGCCACTGATGGGGTGACGTGGCGGTCCCACCGCCATTATAATCACCGACTAAGTTTGGTGTGCATGCAAATCTTACATTGCCAACCCCTGGTATGTTGCACTACTACTGCTGAAAAAGGCCAATTGAGGTACCAATGCGTGAGGTGGACTGGCCTCAAGGGTCTTGTGACCTCAGTGACTGAGTCACTATCAATCTAGGGTGTGCTTCTTCGTATGCCTGCCCGCAAGACTGGAGGTGAACTGCAGTATGGATTGTGGTGGACAGACCTTCAAGGTTAACTCACACTTGCCACCGTTAGGATCCACCTGCGGGTGCTAAGACACCAGGGCTTCTAAGGTCTATCGGGCCTTCTAAGGTGTAGCATCGGAATGTGCTCTGTCAGGTGAGTGGTCTGGTGAACTGGTGAACATGAAGAGTGAACATGGTTCTCCAGTTCCAAATTCAGCAGCTCTGGCCAGAGTGCTGCATCCTCTCCCAAACTGAACACCATACTGCCCCACTGAGAGAAACTCGCACTGCCTTCAGCTACTACTCATTTGTGCTGCGACACAATTCAAATTATGCACTAGACAACACTAAAATGCTGCCTGGAAAAAAGTAATAACACCCGGGAAAAAGCAAACACTCATAGGGAATGCAAGAATAAGCAAAGCATGTGAAATGTAATCAGGAACAACATGGTTACCTTAACGGTTTTAAACTCATTATTCAGAAATCAGTAAGTGAGTTTGCCTGAAACGTTCAGGACATGACTACAGGACCAGGAAGGGACCCGTTTCAATGTCCATTGCTTATACCCTTACAAAATGTAAGCACTTTGGTTTAAAAAAGACCACACACCTGAACACAGAGCCGCGGTACACATTTTATAAGCTAAAATAATTAAAACAGTTGAAAACGACCATATAAAACGTTTTCCACTCCACCAATCAACCAGGTATTGCAGTCCCTTTAGGAATGGTGCACTTCCCCACCCTGGGAAGACAATGTTGTTCAAAGAAATAAAATAAAAAGAAAGTAGCGCTTCACTGGCAAACTCTGTAAAGTGGCGCTAATGTGTGTGGGTGTAAATACAAACAATCTGGCCTGTCTGCCGACCACTCTGTATTGCTTTATTTAGTTATTTAATTATTTTTCGTATTTTGATACTTTTTTCTCTCCGGCCCGAGGTTGTACTTTAGAATAGAAAGCAGTCAGAAAATGAGGACATTTCCAGCCAAAGTGTTCCGCTCTTTTTTGGATTCATTTAACAGGGGAACAAATAAAGAAAAGGAGAGGCAAGAGAGAGTACGTAAGAGCTGTCTCTTGAAATCAGCACGTAAGGAGGAGCGAGAAAGAGACAGAAAGAGATGGAGGAATAAAGAGAGAGAGAGGGGAGGAGGGCAGCTGCCAGAGGCAGAGGCAGGAGAAGTGGACACTGTCCTTGCCTTCTCTGGGCATGAAGGAAAAGAGACAGAGCTTTTTTCTTTCTCTGCCCTTCCCAGACCGGCCGAGCCTTACTGCAGCATAACAAAAGGCAGAGGGCGGGTGGCCTCTTTGACTGCAGGCAGGTCAAGTGCAGGGCCATTAGGTAGCGCTTTCGCGCGCTAATGGCCCTGTGAATAACAGAAGGAAGAGGGGAAATTCTTTTGTCCCCTCGTCCCCCCCACCCTTGTCCCCCTTGTCCCCCACACTCCAAAATCTGGGGGGGATATATCCCCCGCGTCCCCCACACTTCCTACGCCCATGTACGCGAGGACGATTTCTGGTGTGGGCGCGACCTCAGCAGATTTCCAGGAGAGTCCTGAATTCGGCCAGGAGCAGGGTGCTGAGGTCATTGGTAGCTGGTGCATTATGGGAGAGGGGGCTACTTAAAAATGCACTGTACAAGGGGACTCCCAGGTAAGTCTGAGGGGGCCCACTCGAGGGAGCAGGTTGCAAGGGCCTCAGGACCATGAGAGCGCAGCTAGATCGTTGTTACTGGGGCCGGTCGGTCTGGGTGCAGAGCAGATAAATCAGCCGGGCAGTGTGCGTCAAGATGTCCTCGCCGTCAGGAGCAGGCAGCTTGGAGAGGCGATTTCAGGACAACTAGGCCACTCACAAAGTGAGTCTCAGGGGTCTCGATGTCCCTCGATGGGTGCTTGCTTCCTGGGCAGTTGGAGTCTGGAGTGGACTCTTCGTCGTCTCGGTGCAGGTTGCAGGGGGTCCGGTACTCCAGGTATAGGTGCAGCACGTCTTCGGTAGATCCTGGTGTCCTCTAACTGGGTGAGGGGGCAAGATCTGACCCTTCGGAGCTGGTGTACCACTTTTGTTCTGGGTGCTGTGCCAGAGTAGCTGGGGAGCAGCAGGTCAGTAAGATCCGAGTCTGAGGTACGGTGCATGCTGTCGCAGGGAAACAGAAAATGTGCTCCAAGGAAGGTTTTTTGGCAATTTGTCAAAGACTGGAGGTGCTCTGGGGTTCTTGGAGTCCTCACAGTGGCAAGGCGAGGCAGCACACCATGATTGTCGAATCCTTAAGGCAGCAGGCAGGATTTGGCACCAATTTCTCTGCAGCAGGACTTCAGTTCTCGGGCAGCAGCTCTTCTTGGTCCGTTTCTTCTTTGCATCTATAGAATCCACGGTTCAAGATCCAGGGATGCCACCGAAATACTAAATGTAGGGGTATTAAAGGGGGAGACAGGTAGTAGCCATTGGGCTATCTACCTTTAGGGTGTCTACACCCTCTAAGTGACCACTTCCTGTGGAAAGGGGCAGTACCTTAGCCCTGATAGGTTGTTTTCCTACCATCTCAAGATGGAGGATTTGCAAAAGTGGGGTCCACATTGCCTGCCACACCTTAGGGGTGGTGCTGGCTGAATGTGGACACACCTCTTCATCTAACTAATTTGCCCACCTTTTCACCCACCAAAGGTGGAGCAGGAAAGGGGTTTTGGCATCCCCCACTATCTGGAGATGCCTGGGAGGCACTTCAAATGCTGCAGCACATTTGAAACTTCTCACTCTGGAAGACCATTTTGGCATGGAGGAGGTGTGGAGCAGCCTTGCCAAGAGCAGGCTTTGTTTTGCGGCCTCTGAGAGCCCAGGCTCTCACCCCATGAGGTCAGAAACACGTCCGGTGGTGGCAGGCTGGATGTGACTAGCCAGAGACAACACCAGTGCTTGGTAGGTTTTATGGGGACCCTCTAAAGGGTCTGCTGTGTGCATGTATTAATAAATCCATCACTGGCATCAGTGAGGATTTATTACGACAAGATGTTTGGTACGAAACATCTTAGGGTACAGTGAAGCCATCATGGTGCTAGGAAACTTGTAATGACAAGTATCCAGCCCATGTACTCTCTATGGCTTCTCTTTGCACATACAATATCCAAGAATGGTTCATATAATGCAGGGTCATATCTGTTCATGCAGATATGTCCACACATAGGATGTAGTGCACCCTGCCTTAGGGCTATAAGTCCTGCAGTAGGGGTGACTTACCTATACCTCATGCAGTGTATGGGGGTATGGCTCACAGGGCTGTGTTCCATGTCGCGTCTTCGGTTTTCTCTGCACCAAGACAGGCAGCCTGCAATGGCAGTTTGCCTAGTCTTGGTGAGGGGTCTCTGGGGTGGCACAATGGGTGCTGCAGCCCCATAGGACCCACTTCAGTCCCAATGCCCTAGGTACCAGTGTTACCATTACTAGGGATTTATAGGAGTTGCTGAAGTTGTGCCAATCGTGGTACAGTTTTGGGAAAGAGATCTGGCCCCGGGAAGCTGGATAGCAGGGACCCAGAGCACTTACAGTTCAAAATCACATCAGGCATCAAGCAAAATGTGGGGGCTAACCATGTCAAAAGAGGCACTTTCCTACAGACGTCCAAACATTAGGAGAGGCAGAGAGAGGTCCACGTGCTTCTTCCTGAGAATAAGCTTATTGCCCATTGGACTCTACCAGTTAGGGTGACCAACTGTACGTAAATTTCACGGACCATCCGTTAATTAGAAGTTACGTCCATTGTCCGTAACAATCCCTCTTACAGACGCCTTTTGTCCGTAATTTGGGGGGTTACTGTGACCTACACTGCTCACCTTTGGGAAGCCTCCCTGCTGGGTGCGCTTTGCACTCCTCTGTGCTCAAGAGCAGCCCCTCCCCAGCCTCTCACAGACTGTGATAGACCCATTGTCATTCTGTCTGCCAACTGATTGTGGCATACAGAATGACAATGGGACAGTCTGGGCAATTAAGGCATGTGGTGGGCCTGAAGGCAAGAAAAAACATGTAACACATTAGATGGAAGTAACATTGTCCAGTTACTTTAAAAAAAGAAGCATAAGCAATTGGGTCACGCATTTGTACAAGTTCGAGCTTTTGGCACTGAAAATAACAATGTTTACCTAATATAAACTTATTTTGACTTGCACTTATGTTGGTTGTCTATTTACTTATATATTATTGCGCGATCTCCTCTAATGTGTCTGTAAAACGTACCTTTTGTCCAAAAGTTTCGTCCTGAATTTTGACCTTCTTTCCTGAATTTTTGTCCTGAATTTTGACCTTTTGTCCTGAATTTGCACCGATGCCAGTTGGTCCCCCTACTACCAGTCTTCCCCTTCAATACAGTCCTCTGCGCTAAAAGGTAATTAATTCAAACACAAGGGTGAAGGCAGCACATGAACCAATATTCTTAAGCTAGGACTAAGACAGATTGTTTACACCGGACCTAGGCTCTAATTCCTGGTGTAACCAGTCTTTAAATCCAAGAAGCTTTCTTGCTGGATAAAAGGAAGTTTATTTCAGCACACAAACCACCAACTTGACGTCAGGTCGCTCAAGCACAGAATCACTGATCCATGACATTCTCATGGATCACTACATTCTATGGCATGAGCCAGAGTTCTACAAATGCCAGAGAGATGATTACAACACATCCCCTTTACAACAGAAAAGAGGAAAACAAAAATAAACAAGAAGAACTAAGTTTTAACACATTCGAAGTAATAACAGCGAAAAAATACAGTAAATCATAACAACCTAAAGGAAGCAAAAGTGGGAGGTTAATATAGAACATAATCCTTCAGCTTCGTTGGCAAATTCTTACACCTTTTAGTAGAAGGACAGCTCACTTCACTGTCACGGGATCATTACACACACGACCACAACCATCAGAAGGAGCAGTGGCGAAGACTCGGGACTATGGCGCCTCCCGCTAGCTCGTAGTCCGTGGTGATGCCCCTCCCACCTCCTGTGATGGCGTCTATCGCGGTTAGCGAGGAAGGAATCGGACGCCAAGGGCTGCTGCGGCGGTGAAACCATGCCGCGCCGCGTCGTACTTTTCGTAATTGGTTACGTGGCTATGGTAGATGCGGCGGCGGAGGTGTCCCTGATGGCCCCCATGCTTTGTGCCTTCGGTGGTGCCTATTTCTTTGAGGAGATGCTGGAGGGTGAAACTGATCCTCGAAGGTTGGAGGGTCAGGGCTCGCCCTTGTGGGGAGCGTGGAGTCCGTTACAGCAATAACTCAGAGCTGCTGCATGCTGTGACAGAGTCAATTTTTGCGTAGATGGAGGCTCGAGCAGCGCTCTGTAGAGAGGAGGGTAAGGAGAGGAGAGCGGAGGGTCCAACTAGCTGCAAAGCTCTATCGAAGCGGAGACTCGAGAGTGAGAGCGAGATTCTGCATGGACTCATAATCATGGCCGGTGGAGCAGCATAATTTGAGAGGGAGAGCGAGATTCTGCACACGGAGACGGAGGGGATGGGAGGAGAGAGGCTGGAGGGTGAGTCTGGGGAAAGCTACAATTTTATAGAACAGCGGGCAAGTGGCCGAAGAGGTTTTTTTTTCTTTTTATGTTACCTGGGGTGCCTGGTAGAATACGCAAAGTATGAAGAAACAACTGAGACTTGCTGCAGCAGCTGCGAAGATAGAGGCTTCAGCTGCGGCCAAATCTAAAACACGCTCAGCTAAAGCGAAGCAATCGAAAGTAGCCGGCAAAACGCATCAAGGGGAGTCTTCCTTCAGCTCACAAAGTTCAGAAGCTGACGATCTACCTTTTAGGGAGCTAAATCTACAAGAGGCGGCGGCGGGGGTTAATCCAAGGGGCATCTCTGCATGTACTCCATTGGGAGAGGCAGCAGCCTTTAAAAATCTTGAATTAAAAAATGCTAGAGACTTTCCCCTTTTTGCTAAAAAGATGCCCACTCCTACTCTTACTATTGCAACTTCACCGAGCCCAGACAACCCCAGCCAACCTCGTCAAGTGCAGAGGGCCTTAAAGGACTTAAAGGACTTCCCGCCAGTGGTACAAGTGGCCCCTCCGGGCTCAGCCCCCCCCTCCACCTCTTCCGAGGTCCCCTCCCCGGGAGTACATTGCTCGCAGATACAAGGGGAAGAATACCGGACTGCTCCACTTGAAGCAGAACAGCGGAACAACACTACCCTAATTTCAGCAATGGCCACTCCGATCTCGCTCCCTCAGTCCCTACCTTTGCTCCTCTCTCCTGGTGGAAGCAGTAGTTCATGTCAGACAAATGCCGCCAGGGCCGACCAGCTTGAACAGCAGGGCCAAAATGACACGCAAAGCTACTCAGTAGCATTGGCCCCAGCCACAAGGGTGACTGATTTGGTGGATTCCTTGTCGTTTGAGGATCATAGTGAGGCCTCGCCAGGAGCGAAGGAGTGCAACCCAGCAGTAGGTGAGAACGAGATGGTCATGGCATATCAGCTGGACGTTAAAAAATATGCTAAATATGATCCTCGAGGAAATTCGGGACATGAAAAAGGAGCAACAAGCCGAAATAGCTACAATTCATCAGCGACTGGGTAAAATTGAGGAGGCGGTTGCCAGTCTTCCAACTCGACTCCAGGAAGCTGAAGCAAGAATTTCCTTAGTTGAAGATCAAATGATTGGTATTCGGCAGCAGGTAGATTCAGCCTCCCGTGAGAATATAAAAATGGAGAACAAGATCGAAAAACTTGAAAATTTCTCACGTCGTTCAAATTTGCGCATAGTTGGTGTCCTGGAACGGATTGAAGGAACAGACACTCTCAAATGGGTTGAATCTTTTTTGAAGGAGGTAGTGATTCCAGAGCACCCCGGCGATCTGTCTGTAACCAGAGCCCATCGGGTCCCTGCGCATCTTCCCCCCAATCTGAAGTTTCCGCGAACTATTCTTGTGAATTTTGCAGACTTTCGCATTAAGGAGAACATTCTGTCTAAAGCCATATTGTCTAGGCATTTTGAAATCGAGAACGGCGCTAAGTGTAGAATTTTCTCTGATATGTCTGCCGATGCAGCCAGAAGACGCACGGACTTTGTCAAGCTATTATATTTGTTTAAGGCTCAAGGGGCGCAAGCCTCTATTGCCCAACAATATAAGCTTAAGGTCCTAGTCCAGGGGAAATTCCATTTATTTACCCGCATTGAAGAAGCCCAGGAGCTTCTTAAAGCTATTACAACTGGGAAGTAATTGGGTTCCCTTTCATCTTTATTGAGGCGCCCTTTTTTTATTTTGGGTCGGAGCAATATGTAGGTTCTTGCTTCTAAAGGTTACAACTATTCCTCCCTTCTCTGCATAGCTATTTTATGTATGCTGATTCAGGAAGGCTTGGATTGCAGGAATTATTTATTTTTTTCTTCTCTCCTCTTTGCTTGCTCTTTCTCGCTTCTTTTCTTTCTTTTTACGGGAGGGGGTAGGGGGGGAGGTCACCTCAGGTGCAATTCCAGGGCACCAATAGTAGTACTTGGGGGGGGGAGAAGGTGGTTAGCGGGATTTGCCGCTTTCTCTAGGTTGAGCAGGTATGATTATCTGCTCACGTTACGGGGTTAAGGGTGGGTTCACAGGGGTGAGTAGGGAGCAGGGGGGAAAAAATGAAATCCATACTTTTAGATTAGATTTAGCAAAGTATTGTAATCAGTGTTATGGGAAAGTGAAAGAGCTTTACCGTGCTTCTCGATTAGAGAGGGCCTTAGGTTTTATACTCCGTATTCATATGAAGGTCACGTTCCTGGTTGGGTTTGAAATTTGCTCTGTCCACGTAGATGGGGAATAAGGATAGATTGAAGGTGGTTTCGTTCAATGTTAACGGCCTTAATAATAAGAGGAAAATGAGAGCTATTGAGGCTTGGATAAAAACAGAGAATCCCTTAGTCATATTATTACAAGAGACCCATATTCCAGCTAGTAAAATTCCTAATTTTGCAATGTTTAGATCTTGGGCAGCTTATAGGGGTTTTTCCTCGTCTTCTGCAGCACAGAGGGGCACAGCGATTTTTCTTAGCAAAAGACTGGAGGCCGAGGTAATTAGCTCGGCAAGTGATCATAATGGTAGATGGTGCTGGGTCACTTGTAATATGGACCATCGGCTTATGACATTTGCCAGCATATATGCCCCGGTCGAGGATAATCCTCTCCCATATGAGGAATTTTTTCAATCATTAATTCAGGTCTCTGGAGATTTGATTGTTGGGGGGGATTTCAATGTATTACTGAATCCTAAAATTGACTCCTCATCTAATATAAAAAAACAGCTAAAATGTAAAACTTTGAAAATGGTACTTAGTTATAGCTCGATGTTTGACTTAGTCGATCCATGGCGGTCTGCGTTTCCGTCCGAAGTGGCGTATACTTGCTACTCAGGGAGATTTCAAACCTTCTCTCGCATCGACTTCTTTCTTGTCTCCAGGAAATTGGCCTTTTTACAACAAAAAGTTCTCCAAAATGGGTTCTCAGACCACGCTTTGGTGGTTTTAGAGCTTGCTTTAGCTAAAGGTAGTTCCATCGAGAAAAGGTGGTCGTTAAATCGGCAATATTTGTCAGACGAAAATTGGGTAGCTAAAATTAAAATACAAATTGTAGAGTTTTTGAGCAAAACCAGAATTCCGCACTTCCCCATGTGATCTGGGATTCATTTAAAGCATTTTTCCGAGGTCTAGCCATCGGTAAAGATGCAGAGAATTCCAGAAAATGGAAGGAGGACAAGCAGTTATTAGAATATAAAGTGCAGAGTGCCCTGACAGATTTCTTCTTAGCCCTTCGCCCTTAAACAGACGTTTGTGGATTCAGGCTAAACGAAATTTGTCTGAAACATACTATGCTAAAAGCGATTCCTGCTTCCTTCTGGATAAGCAAAGGATATACGAAGAAAGCAATTACACAGGGAAATTTTTGGCATGGCAGGCTAGGGAACGGGCCGCTAAGAATCAAATATTGGCATTAAGATGTCCGACCTCTGGCACTCGGTCAGAAGATCCAGAGATAATTGGCGATATAATGGTCCAACATTACAAGGCCATTTACAGTCAACAATTATCAATTGATATATCTTCCCTGGAAAACTTTCTGCAGGAATTAGATGTGCCTGTTCTATCAGAGGAAGATAAAGGGCATTTGGTGAGTCCCTTCACAAAAGACGAATTAAGGCTTGTTATCAAAAATCTTCCTAGCGGCAAAGCATGCGGCCCCGGCGGCCTGCCAGCCGAATTTTTTTAAATCTTTTTAGATGTGATTGTGGACTATCTTTTATTAATCCTAAATTCAGTTTTAGTGGGGGTCCTATCCCGCTGTCATTCCGAGGAGGAAGTGTAGTCAGTTTTCTTAAAAAAGGCAAAAATAGTGAAGACCCCAATTCATATCGTCCAATTACGCTTTTAAATTCTGACTACAAAATTCTAACTAAACTTTTAGCTAATCGTTTTAATGGAATTGCCTCAGAGTTAATCCATCAAGATCAAAATGGCTTTATCGCTGGAAGGCAGTTAGGCACGAACACGCACTTTTTAGTGGAAGCACTTGACTATTTTAATACCCAGAAGATACCAGCCTTAATACTATTTTTAGACGCCGAAAAGGCTTTTGACTTGGTGATATGGGAATCCCTATTTTGTATCTTGGGGAAATTTGGAATCCCTTTTAAAATCACGGGGTTGGTTGAACGACTATATTTAAAGGCTGAGGCAAATATAATTATTAATGCTGTAAAGGCAGGTCAAGTGAAAGTAAAAAGGGGCACTAGACAAGGATGCCCGCTATCCCCGGTTCTATTTGCCTTCTTTATTGAGCCCCTAGCGATTGCCATAAGGAATAATTTCGATATTTGCCCTCCGCTTTTAAGCATGAGCAAAATAAAACTCTATGCAGATGACATCATGCTCATTATAAAACCGGAGAAGGAAGTACAGGCTAAGGCCTTTCAGATTATTGAACGATATGAGGCCTTTGGGGGGTACAAAATTAATAAGAAAAAAACTGAAATCTTATTATGTGGCGGCGGGGCACCCTCGGACCTACATCCCGATATCATTTCATGTTTTAACATAAGCCCAAAAAGATATCTAGGGGTTCAGTTTTCACCATTGATCTCAGAATTATATGTTTTAAATTTTGCCCCACTTTTGAAAAAAGTTCAAGATTTGTTTACACGGTGGAGCCCCCTTCCTCTGACTATTTTAGGTAGGGTGGCCTTGATCAAGATGTCAGTGCTTCCACTTTTTAACTTCCTTTTATCAGCAATTCCATGTGTTTTAGGCAATTCTTTTTTTACGAAAATAGAGTCTATGTTTTCTTCCTTTTTGTGGGCTAAGAAGGTATCCCGAATTGCAATGAGCACTTTATATGAGGACCGAGTGAATGGGGGGTTAGCTCTCCCTAATTTGAAGGAGTATTATTTTGCATACTTTGCACAATATATGTCAAGGTTTCAGCAGTCATCACAGTCAGGCCTCTTTGAAAATTTTATTATGAATTTAATCTGTAGGGAGAACCAGATCCATTGCCCACTTTCAATTGTCAGATCTCCTAAATTAGTTCGTTATAAGTGTTTTCTTTGGTTTTATCATAAACGTCGGGCACTATATAGAAGATATTCTATACCAGTAATTAACTGCTCTACTCCCATAAAAGTCCTCATTTCTTCCGCAGCCATTAAAAATCCATATATAATTACGCAAAGTTGGATTAAGGCAGGGTTTCGGAAACTTTCTGACTTCCTGCAGAATGAGCGTTGGCTAAATATAAATGAAATGGCCCGCCTAATTCCCCGGGACTTTCTTTTACTTGGATCATACAATGTTCTTAGGAAGTTTCTTAACGAATTGGATCTGGTTCAGATTATTAATCAGAAAAGTTTAACCGGCGATCTCTTAGAAGATTCGGGTTTAAAGAAACCGTGGAAATGGAGAGAATACTTAGCCGCTACCAAAGGGATTGATCTTGAAGCGAAGGCTATAAGTAAATGGGAGAAATATGAGGCGGAGATTACTTCCAATGTTTGGTCCACTATTAATAAATTAAATTTTAGTACCGTCAGAGGAGCCAATTGGCAAAGGATGCTATTTTTTAGTAAATGGCTTCTGTATAGAACTCCTAGTTTTATAGCGAAGGCGTATCCTAATACTTCGGGCAATGCTTTCGGTGTCACAACTATCCTTCGGCTAATTGGACACATATAATACTACAGTGCCCCCTGATTAAGAAATTTTGGATAGAAATTTTTGAGTATCTATCAGCAGAGTCTATTTTAATAAGTGAGCCTAATGCCCAGTTGATAGTGTTAGGATATGATCCAGATATTGGCCTGTCAGAAAAACGTATTAAACTTCTGTATATCGGAATGGCCGTTGCTAGGTCACTTTTACTCCAAAAGTGGCGCACAGATTTAATACCCTCGAAAATGGAATGGGTGCGGAAAATGACACAAGTTAAAAGATCTGAACGAATGTATGCCGCACGCACGGGATGGCTGAAGAAGTTCGAGATGATATGGGCTGATTTTTTTAATGGAGAGGTTTAAGTTGTATAAGCGATATGGGAGTTGAGTGTTGGCGGTGCCCTAAATTTTTAGGTAATCTTGGACAAATAGTATCAATATGACAATGGAGGTTTTGAGAGGGATACATTTTTCTCCTTACGGTTGCAAATTCTAACGCTTGGCCTGCTGTAATATTGATTAAGTGTATTTATGTCGAATCATGTTTCAAAATGCTGCTGAATTGTTTGATCTTTTTATGTAATTAATGCTAATTTTTATGGATTTCAATAAAAAAAATTTAAAAAAAGGAGCAGTGGCATGGGCACCTGGAGATTTGCCAGTGTATCTCACTAACCTGGACATACTCCACATGCTGCCAGTGTCAACCTTCACGACATTCTTCCTGATGGCAATGATGGTAAATGGACCCATGAAACCTGAAATTCCTTTACAAGTGTGTCTTGGTTTTTTCACCAAAGCTTGATCCCCAAGACACCACTTCTTCCTCTTCACAGACATTTTAGCATCATACATCAACTTGTATTTCTGCTGGTAATCTAAAAGTCTGGACCGTCTCAATTCACTTGAAATACCTACTCTGCTACACTCGGGCAGCCACGCGGGATTCAACTTAGAAGTGGCTTTTCTTCCCCTCAATGCTTCAAAAGGAGACCTCTGCGTGATCAAATTGGGAACAGTGCGATGGGCCCACCATGTTTCTCTCAAGACACTACTGAACGGCAACCTTGATTCAAGTGCACGTTGAGCACAACTTTTAACCACTCTGTTCATCCTTTCTGTTAGACCATTGGCTTGTGGTGTATACAAGGCTGTCTTTTGATGAATTATATCAAAATCTTTAAGAAACGCCTGCATTTCCAGGGATGCAAATTGCACCCCATTATCAGTGACCAAATACTTTGGAACACCCTCAGACACAAACACATCTTTAAGAAAATCTATTACAGTCTTGGTATTGACTACAGTCACACATTTCATCACCACCCACTTGGAAGTATATTCTACCAATAGGAGAACAAATCTTTCGTAAGAAGCCATAAGCTCGAAAGGACCATTTATGTCCAAACCTAACTTGGACCACACAGTATCAGGGACCTCCACAGGAGACAAAGGAACATGACTGGTGACGTGAGATTTGTCATTGGTGGCACACAACAAACAATCTTTGACCACATTCTCAATCATCCGGTCTATTCCCGGCCACCAGTATCTCTCTCTTACACGAGCTTTAGTGATGCTCCTTCCTAAATGTCCCTCATGGGCAAGATTGATAATCCTATCCCTGAAATCTGCAGATGGGACTACTCTGTCACCCCTCATAAGATTGCCATGGTAGAAGGATAAGTCGTCCCTCACAGACCAAAAGGTCCTCAGGTCCTGATCAAGGGTTTTATAATCAGGCCAACCTTTAGTTATGTTCACCTTGAGAGAAGAGAACACCTCGTCTTTGTCAACACTGTCCACCCACTCCTCATTGGACAGAGCAGGTTCTGCAATCCAACTCACACACTCAACCTCAATATCACTCTGCACATCCTCTAAGGGCAAGCGAGAAAGACAGTCAGCAGATCTGTTTCTCAAACCAGGTATATACTGTACACGGAAATTGTATTCTTGAAGTCCTTCACTCCAGCATTTAAGCCTGGGGTCATGTGTTCGTTATGATGACAAGAGAAAACCTGCACCAGGGGGCGACGGTCAGACCTGACCAAGAACGGAATACCCCAAAGATAAAATTTAAAATGCCTCAATGCCCAGAACACACTCAAAGCTTCCCTCTCTGTACAAGAATAATTCACTTCAGCATCCCTGAGCGCCCTGGATGCAAAAGCAACCACTCTCTCTTCACCCCCCCACCACCTGGGAAAGCACAGCCCCCAATCCTTTGAGGCTGGCGTCAGTAGTCAAAATGGTTTTTTACATGACGTCAAAATGCCTTAAGGTAGGCATTTTCCCAATTTCATCTTTAATGGTGTCAAAGGCTTTCTGACATCTATCAGACCATTCAAAATGCACACCCTTTTTAAGCAAAGCCCTGTTCGGTTCAGCCACACTCGCAAATCCTGAAACAAACTTGGAGTAAAACTCTGCAAGTCCCAAAAATGACCTCACATGCTCCTTATCTACAGGGGTGGGAGCTTTCACAATACTCTCCGCAAGTTCTATTTTAGGTTGTATCCCTTCTCCTGAGATAACATGCCCAAGATACGTGACTGATTTCAACCCAATACGACACTTTTGTTTTTTTACAGTGAGCCCTCTATCTTTCAGTCTCTTCAATACACTTTCCAAGGTCACACCATGCTCCGCTTCATCTTTCCCATAGATCAGGATATCGTCCTGAAAAAACAAGACGTTGTTCAAATCACCAAGGACCATCTTCATAACCTTTTGGAAACAAGCCGCCGCTGAGGCCAACCCAAAGGGCATCCTCAGAAAACTATAAGCCCCCAAAGGTGTTACAAAGGAAGTCAGGTGTCTGGAGTCTTTATGTAAAACAACCTGATGATAGGTAGATGAGAGATCTAGCACGCTAAAAATCTTGGCTCCCTTCAGCATGCTAATTGACTCCGAAATATTAGGAAGAGGCTGGCGAAAATCCACTCACTCAATCCACGCAAGTCCACATACATTCTGACATTGGCACCGCCATCCTTCGGGGCTAAAACAACCGGAGCCAACCATTCTGATGCTTCTATCTCCTCGATGACTCCCAAATCTAACAATTGCTTGAGTTCAACCTTCAAAGGTTCCATCATCATATTAGGCACCCTTCTCACTTTATGTACACAAGGTACAGCCTTATCCTTTAAGATAATGCGATGCTCAAAACCTTTGAGACATGCTAGTGTGTCATTAAAAACTTCAGGAAATTTGTTAAAGTACTCCTCTCCACAACTCGCATAATTCACCAGCATAACTTTATTTCTAGGATCACTAACACTTGGGTTCAGTATAATACCCAAATCACGTTGGTGCCTCCACCCTAGCAGGCTATCTCCCCTTTCTGCTACATACACTTTACCAATAGTGTGTCTACTCTTAAATTGGATTTTGGCTTCCACATATCCAAGTACATTAATCCGTGAACCTCCATAACTGACAGGATTGATGTCAGGAGGCATAAGGGTCACGCTGTCCAATCCCACACATTCATCCCATTGTTTATTACCAATCATGTTAAAAGGTGAACCCGAATCAGCCAACACAACAAAATCATGTCCATCCACAGCAATATCACACTCCGGCATTATCACTTTTCCAGCATCAACACCACCATCATTCTTCATGACATTTAAAATAATAGTGCGCATAGTTTCAGATAAGTTTTCAGGTGTATGGCTTTTCTCAGAGGATCTACAAACTCGAGCGTAATGCCCTTTGATACCACACTTCTTGCACACTGACCCTCTAGCGTAACACTTAGGAAAATTAGAAAGATGCGAGAAACTCCCACATCTAAAACACCTCAGTTTCTGTGAATCGTTGACATTTCTATCATTAAAATTACGATCTGCACTAGATTGACGAGTGTCACGCTCTGGCCGTGATTGAAGATCCCTACTAGAACTGCGCACAGTACGTGTGTCTCTTCCCGTCCTTTTTCCCTTGTCATTGGCAGAGACTTTGACAATTTTCTGACATCCTGTGACAATATTGCCAGAGTCCAGTAAAGCATGCACATCATCCTGACCATCCATCTTTTCCTCGCGGTTTTTCCTCATTTCCTTTACCCACGTAGATGTGTTTTCCATTCCTTCAACAATAACTATGGCTTCAGGCAAAGATGGGTTTTTGGATACCAGCTTCTCTTGTACTCTGTTGCTGTTGGTGCACCTCACCAACTGATCTCTGACCAGGGAATCAGATAACTCACCAAACTCACAAGTTCGTGCAAGAGTTTTTAGAGAGGCAACATAACTTCCTACCCGTTCAACTGGTCCTTGAACCCTGGTAAAGAATTTGTGTCGTTCAAGAACTACATTGATACGGGGACCAAAATACCTCTCCAACATTGTCATTGACATCTCATAGACATCAGCAGGCTCCCCATCACCATTGCCAACTGGGATTAAATCCATGCTGTCATACATATTTCTCCCTTCTACACCTAAATTATGTAATAGTATAGCTTGTTTCCTAAAAGCAGAGAATTTTTCCCCTCCAATTGCTACTATATAGGAGTCAAAAAGATTCCTCCATCTCTTCCATGGGAGAACAGGATCTCCCTCCTCCGATAAAAATGCAGGAGGTTGCGACATGCTAGTAGTAGTTGCCATGGTGATATATAAAATATATACACTAGAGACACCTTATCGTGAAATAATAATAATCACACAAATACTGAGGGTAGAGGCTATAACAATCTGCACCGAACAATATACTATTTGAGCAGTGAATAACGGTGCACAGAACCAAGGAGCACTTCCCTCTATACTCCTTACTAGGAAAGAATCCTATATGAACATCACAACAATTGGTTCAGCACTCAATACAGTGTAATCAGAAAAAGTCCATATGGATAAGCACATAAAGAAGATTCCGGAATTCCAAGTGTTTTCTTTTTATTCCAATTAATTCTTTATTGAATGTTCATTAAAACTCAGAAGGACCATAGCCGACGCGTTTCGTCTCGAAAAGAGACTTCTTCAGGGCTATAGAAAAAACATATATACAAACTTTGATTAAAAACACAGTTTCTCCATGGAGAGAACCTAATTAAAAAGACGCATAACTCAGATTTAAAATGTTAACTGTTTTTGAATCTTACATTGTGTCGTCATTCTACAAAAACATTTACAACAAATCATATATAATATAGTCTCATTTCTCTTAGTAACTCGATGGGGAACACTCGCATAATATTAATGAAATCAAGTGCAACAATGCAATACATTACATTATTATAGCAATGCAATTCAAAGCTTCATTGCACCCCTTGTGTGCCAGATGTACTGCATCTGAAACAAAGCACAGTGTATAGCAAAGAAAACATCTATATGCTTATTGTGTTCATTAAAGCACTAAAATAATAAATTATAACAGCGTACCTCATAAGAGTCAAAAATTGTTTTCACAGTCGTTTTATATTGCATCAGTCCAGAGTTCATAAGAAGAAATTCATTTGTTACTTGTTTCCTAAAATCATAAACTTCACGTCACAATATGTCCATGCCTTATTTAAACTGATAACGAGAATGTTACGCAAATGGAGCGCCTTAGGAGTTATAGCATTTTAATAATAAATATATCACGGTTGGGTAATTGGGAGTTCCGTGATTTAACATCATGAAAGATTTCAAAATGATGGGCTTATCACTGGGATGTACGTAAATGTCGTCTAGTTATAAGTCACGGATAATATATGCAAAATTAAATAATTTGCGTTGCAAATATAAACTTTGGGACAATTGGATGAAAATGAGGTAGACATGGATAAATTTTGCAATGGCCCTTAAAACATTATGAATAGGATGAATAAATAGTAAAAAAGATATAAACGAATATTTTGGGCAATTTCTAGAAACATTGCTTATGACTGTAAGAAATTCGATGTCAGTATAAAAGAGATCAAGGCCCTTAATATGGGTGTGCTCTCTCCTACATTTTTCAAATGGATAGTTGATAGCAAGTAATTTAGTCGCTGTAAATAGAACTATTTGCACAGAATAAGATGTATGATCTCTGATATACTTTAATTGGAACATAGTTAGAAAGAACTGTGATTATTCGCCATTTTTGCTCTGGAAAAGATTGATATTGGACATATTGTGACGTGAAGTTTATGATTTTAGGAAACAAGTAACAAATGAATTTCTTCTTATGAACTCTGGACTGATGCAATATAAAACGACTGTGAAAACAATTTTTGACTCTTATGAGGTGCGCTGTTATAATTTATTATTTTAGTGGTTTAATGAACACAATAAGCATATAGATGTTTTCTTTGCTATACACTGTGCTTTGTTTCAGATGCAGTACATCTGGCACACAAGGGGTGCAATGAAGCTTTGAATTGCATTGCTATAATTATGTAATGTATTGCATTGTTGCACTTGATTTCATTAATATTATGCGAGTGTTCCCCATCGAGTTACTAAGAGAAATGAGACTATATTATATATGATTTGTTGTAAATGTTTTTGTAGAATGACGACACAGTGTAAGATTCAAAAACAGTTAACATTTGAAATCTGAGTTATGCGTCTTTTTAATTAGGTTTTCTCCATGGAGAAACTGTGCTTTTAATCAAAGTTTGTATATATGTTTTTTCTATAGCCCTGAAGAAGTCTCTTTTCGAGACGAAACGCGTCGGCTATGGTCCTTCTGAGTTGTAATGAACATTCAATAAAGAATTAATTGGAATAAAAAGAAAACACTTGGAATTCCGGAATCTTCTTTATGTGCTTATCATTATGGACTTTTTCTGATTACACTGTATTGAGTGCTGAACCAATTGTCGTGGTGAAATAATAATGTAAGAAAATGTGCCTTGTAATCGTAAATTGGAAGTCTTAAGGCATTGATAATTAAGGAGCTGTAATGTACTCAGTCACAAAATCACCAAACAAGTGAAGCGATCCAAGATAAAATCCAATAGTTGCAACCCAAATGTAATAATACAATGTCCCTGCCTACTCTCACCGTATGGTAAATGAAACCAAATTCATATGTAGAAAACTCGGAGCTCGTTTTGGAAGCCTCCGATGTCGGGAAATACTGACGAGTCGCGTTGGTAGTAAAAACTACTTTCAAGATGGCCGCGCTGCGTAAGACGTGATTGTGTGCGCGTCAGCACGTAGTGTGCGATGGTGTGAATCACAGGAATTCCCAGAAGCAGCATGAACTACGAAGAGCTCTAAAGGCGCGTGAAGAGGCTCGCAGTATGGCGTTTGATAAGGTGAGCCTCGCGCCGAGTAACGGTTCCTTGCAAAGTCGAAAAACAACTAAAAAAAACCTCAGTTTCCTTATCAGGATTTCCGCTTTAAATCCAGCCGCAGTGAAGGAAAACGTAGAGAAATACTCGGAGCTCTATTAAAACCATTAAAAATAAATCCAGAGCAAATCCAGAGCTAGGTGTGAGTTCACAGCAGTAGGCAGGCAGGGGAATCTGTGGTAACTTCGCCTGTCCCCAATCAGGCAAGTCGTCGCCAGTATTAAATCCAAGAAGCTTTCTTGCTGGATAAAAGGAAGTTTATTTCAGCACACAAACCACCAACTTGATGGCAGGTCGCTCAAGCACAGAATCACTGATCCATGACATTCTCATGGATCACTACATTCTATGGCATGAGCCAGAGTTCTACAAATGCCAGAGAGATGATTACAACAGTCGACTGACTCACAACCAGGGAGGGAGGCAAGCTTGATTACTTGCTAGAACAAGTACACAGCATGGCACTCATTGCGTGCTCGACCCAAATGAGGAATGATACATGACCTGTAGGAAAGCCCTTAGAGGACCAAGCCCTTAGAGGACCAAGCCATAGAGGGCTTGGTCCTCTAAGGGCTTTCGGGTCCTGGGCTCTTGGTGTTTCTCCGTAATACATTGGGCAGTGGTGGCTGGTGACATTTGAAACTGGTGGGGCGTAAAACAATTGTCGTACTTCACTATGGCGTGCGAGCGTTGCGAGCGCACCTGAACCACCTACGGGGGGTGCGGGGGGATTATCCCCCCGAGAAAATTTTGAAAAAGAGTAGGCAAATGGTGCATTTTCAAGCAAATTTGATAGTGTGACACTATCCCGGAATTGCTGCGTGTTTTCAGCCTCTGGCCTTTCAATATATATAACAGCCCAGGTACTCCATATCAGCTGCAGCCTGGTTTCAGCCAGTGACCCCCAACATGCAGACCTGTACCCAGAAATCATCCCCACATGTGTCTGGAGCCAGTACACCCCCACCCCCTCTTTCCCTATCTGCATCCAGTGAGTTACTCCCTTGGCTTGTCTGCACCCACTGACCTTTCAAACATGCCCGCAGCAAGTATTTCACCACATGCATGTCTGGAGCCAATGAACCTTACTCGGGATATTTGTAGCCGATCACACTGGCCTGTCAACCGCCAGTCACTGCCCCCACAATTCTGCAACCATTGATAGAACAAACGACAGATGTGGTCGTGTCTTACACAGCATAACCAGAGCTCCCCGCCACCTTCCAACAAAACTCATGCGTGAAAGCAGAGCCATCATCTTAACCACAAAAGTGCAAAACGGCGCCCATGCCCACCTCTTCAGCAAATACCTGGGCGCATGAGCCGCATGCATCAGAAAGAGATAAGATGAGTGTCCTACAACGACCATTAATTAATTCATTCATTGTACAGTGCTCGCACAGATAGCGTAAGACAATTGTTGGAAGTGCGGGTGTTCTTTTTGCTTAACTGAACTCATGCATGAACAATGTTAAGCACACCCTATTGGAGTAACTGGATCCGTTTGATATTAAACACTGTAAAACTGTACTCCAACAATCGGGGGTCGCGCGGGGGTGGGGGCTGGGGGGGGTAAAAATAAAGTAGCACGTCACCTTCTTTGTGTTGTTTTCTTTTAACAAGTCGCGCCTAAAACTGTGCGCTGTGTAAAGGGTAGGCGGGGTTCTCGAGCCCCTGCACCCCTGCTGCCGCACCTCCTTTTTTCCAGCTTAGGGGGGTCACTCTTAGCCAACGCACCTCAATTTTCAGAAAACTAGAGTGGCTTCCTGCAGGCAAACCTAGTTGTTTAACAGCGAGGGCTTTGCATGACGGGATTTTTAAACTGCTACTCATGGAGATAAAAGCAAGACTACAAGTCCTTGAACGGAAACTAAATATTGGCTAAAACACAAAGGACTGACTAAAGTTCTGCGCTTCATTTTGTCTACACATGCCCTTGCTGCACCAATACCATGTGGCTCGGTATACCTGTGCGAATCACTTGTACGGCGTACTCAGTGGATGAGAGTTGTGTGTTCCTCTGTCAAACACGTGTGCAATACAGTTATGGAGATGACTGCTGTTCTGCAATCCCCGAGCCAGTCTCCACAACCCACCTCCTAGAGATAAAGGACTGGTATCTCTACGTTAATCATTTGCACACATTAGCCCAAGCAGGGAAAGGTTCTGTTTCCGTCTGCCAAGTAACTGAGGCATATAAGCCGAGGCGAAAATATATCACTTGTGTCAAGTCCACGGGTAATCCAACCCCAGAGGAGTAAAGTTCTGTATCTGTCACTTTTCAAAACACTCAAGGCCCAGAGCAGAGGTAAAATGGTACCAGTGAAAAAGAAAGAAGGGGGTACCTAGCACTAGCAGGTGAGTTCAAGACACTGGACCGAGCTATCCTAACCTAGAAGTGAGAGACTACATTAATTAAAGCTTACACACTTTTAACAGGTACAAATCTCAATCAATCAATCAATCATGTCACTTATAAAGCGCACTACATACCCGCGAGGGTCTCAAGGCGCTGGGGGAAGAGGGGGGTGGTGCTGCTACTGATCGAAGAGCCAGGTCTTGAGGAGTCTTCTGAAGGCCAGTAGGTCTTGGGTCTGTCGGAGGTTGGTGGGGAGGGTGTTCCAGGTCTTGGCGGCGAGGTGGGAGAAGGATCTGCCGCCGGCGGTCGTTTTCCGGATGCGGGGGACTGTGGCGAGGGCGAGGCTGGTCGAGCGGAGCTGGCGGGTGGGGGTGTAGAAGCTGAGTCGTCTGTTGAGGTAGGCTGGTCCGGAGTTGTGGAGTGCTTTGTGGGTGAGGAGCTTGAAGGTTATCCTCTTGTTGACAGGGAGCCAGTGCAGGTCTCTCAGGTGGGGTGTGATGTGGCTGCGTCGGGGGATGTCGAGGATAAGACGTGCAGAGGCGTTCTGGATGCGTTGCAGCCGTCTCAGGAGCTTAGCCGTCGTTCCTGCGTAGAGGGCGTTTCCGTAGTCCAGCCTGCTGGTGACGAGGGCCTGGGTGACTGTTTTTCTTGTTTCGGTGGGGATCCACTTGAAGATCCTGCGGAGCATTCGGAGGATGTTGAAGCAGGATGAGGAAATGGCGTTGACCTGCTTAGTCATGGAGAGGGTGGGGTCGAGGATGACCCCTAGGTTGCGTGCGTGGTCGGTGGGTGTCGGGGCTGTTCCCAGTGATGTCGGCCACCAGGAGTCGTCCCAGGCTGAAGGGTTGGAACCAAGGATGAGGACCTCCGTCTTGTCCGAGTTCAGCTTCAGGCGGCTGGTCCTCATCCATTCGGCGACGGCCTTCATTCCTTCGTGGAGGTGGGCTTTGGCGGTGTGAGGGTCTTTGGTGAGGGAGAGGATCAGCTGGGTGTCGTCGGCGTAGAAGATGATGTTGAGGTTGTGCTGTCGGGCGACGTGGGCGAGGGGTGCCATGTAGATGTTGAACAGCGTTGGGCTGAGGGAGGAGCCTTGGGGTATGCCGCAGATGATCTTGGTGGCCTTGGATCGGAAGGGGGCGAGGCGGACGCTTTGTGTTCTGCCGGAAAGGAAGGATGTGGTCCAGTCCAGGGCCTTCTCTTGGATCCCGGGGTCGTGAAGGCGTGTTCGTAGTGTGTGGTGGCAGACCGTGTCGAAGGCGGCTGATAGGTCCAGGAGGATGAGGGCTGCTGTTTCTCCGTTGTCTAGCAGGGTCCTGATGTCATCGGTGGCGGCGATGAGGGCGGTTTCGGTGCTGTGGTTGCTGCGGAAGCCGGACTGGGAAGGGTCCAGGATGTTGTTCTCCTCGAGGTAGCGGGTCAGTTGTTTGTTGACGATTTTCTCGGTGACCTTCGCGGGGAACGGGAGCAGAGAGATGGGTCGGAAGTTCTTGAGGTCCTTGGGGTCTGCCTTGGGTTTCTTGAGTAAGGCGGTGATCTCGGCGTGCTTCCAGCTTTCCGGGAAGGTTGCTGTCTTGAAGGAGATGTTGATTATTTTCCGGAGATGGGGCGCGATGGCTGTACTGGCTTTGTTGAAGATGTGGTGAGGCACGGGTCTAGCGGTGAACCGGAGTCGATGGTGTTCATGATCTCGCTGGTGTCCTTGTCGTTGATGTTGGTCCAGGAGAGCAGGCGGTTGGTGGTTGTGGGGGCAGTGGTCTCGGTGGTTGCCGGGGCGGTCGTGGTGTTGAAGCTGTCGTGGATGTCGGCGATTTTGCGGTGGAAGAAGGTGGCCAGTGAGTCGCACAGGTCTCGCGACGGCTGGATGTCGTTGGTGTTGGAGCTGGGGTTGGAGAGTTCCTTCACGATGTTGAAGAGCTCTTTGCTGTTGTGTGCGTTGTTGTCTAGGCGGTCTTTGAGTGAGGCCCTTTTGGCGGATCTGATGAGGTGATGGTGACTGCGGGTGGCGCTCTTGTGGGCGGCGTAGCTGTCCGCTGTCCGTTCGTGGAGCCAGATCTTCTCCAGTTTTCGGCATGTTCGTTTGGAGGCCTGGAGGTCTTCGGTGAACCAGGTGGCTTTCTTGCTGGTGTGGCTGTTGGGCGGATTCTTGAGCGGGGCGAGGGTGTTGGCGCAGTCGTCGATCCACTGTCTGAGGTTGCGGGCGGCGGTGTCGGGGTCGGAGGGTTCGGCGGGTGGGCTCAGGGCGAAGGTTGTGGTTAGCTGGTCTTCCGTGACTCTGCTCCAGCAGCGGCAAGGCATTTGTTCGGTGCGGTGGTGCGTGGTGGGCTTCCTGTAGGTGAAGTGGATGCAGTGGTGGTCAGTCCAGTGGGGTTCAGAGGTGTGGTTGAAGGAGACGTGTGGGCTTGCGGAAAAGATGGAGTCTAGCGTGTGGCCGGCGGCGTGGGTGGGTGTAGTCACGAGCTGTCTGAGTCCGAGGGTGGCGAGGTTGTCGATCAGGGTGGTGGAGTTGGTGTCCTTGTTGTTCTCGAGGTGGAAGTTCAGGTCCCCGAGGAGGATGTATCCGTGGAGGCGATGGCGTGTGTGCTGATGAAGTCAGCGATGGAATCGCTGAACTGTGGTCGGGGTCCGGGGGTCTGTAGATGAGGGTTCCTCTGAGGGTGGTGTTGGGATCGGTGTGGATCTGGAAGTGCATGTGTTCGGCGGTGCTGAGGGTGTCGTCGGTGTTGGTTGAGACTCTGAGGGTGTTCCTGTGGACGATGGCGATGCCTCCTCCGACTCCGTTGGTGCGGTCCCTGCGGGTAATCTTGTATCCGTCCGGGATGGCAATGGCGATGTCGGGGGCTGAAGCGGGATTCAGCCAGGTCTCCGTCAGGAATGCGACGTCTGGGGAGGTTGAGTCGAGAAGGTCCCAGAGTTCGATGGCGTGTTTGCGGGCGGAGCGGGTGTTGAGGAGGATGCATCTGAGGTAGTTGGGTTCTTTCCTGGGCGGTGGTTTGGCGGGGCGGGTGCTGGCGAAGCTGCAGTTCCGGCAGGTGAAGGGCCCTTGGGTGCGCTTCGGGGTGGCCTGGTAGCAGGTGATCTTTTCCGGGGTTGAGTGCGTGGAGGGTGCTGGCGTCGTATCAGCGTCTGTTGATGTGGCGGGCGCGGGGGATGCCCGGACCAGGGGGTCTGGCGCTGGGCGCGGTCACGGCGCGGACGGGCGCAGATGGGCGCAGACGGGCTTGCCTTAGGCGCGCCTTCGGCGCGGCCGCGCAGCGGCCGCCATAAATGGGGAGGTGGGAGGGAGGAGCAGGGAATGGGGCAGCGAATGGGCAGTGAGGGGGCGGGAAACAGAAGGGAAAACGAGCACAATCAGGGCATCAAGGGGGCACAGAAAGGAAAAGAAAACGAGCACAATCAGGGGCAGCAAGGGGGCACAGAAAGGAAAAAACGAGCACAATCAGGGGCAGCAAGGGGGCACAGAAAGTAAAAACGAGCACAATCAGGGGCAGCAAGGGGGGCACAGAAAGGAAAAAACGAGCACAATCAGGGGCAGCAAGGGGGGCACAGAAAGGAAAAACGAGCACAATCAAGGGCAGCAAGGGGGGCACAGAAAGGAAAAACGAGCACAATCAGGGGCAGCAAGGGGGGCACAGAAAGGAAAAACGAGCACAATCAGGGGCAGCAAGGGGGCACAGAAAGGAAAAACGAGCACAATCAGGGGCAGCAAGGGGGCACAGAAAGGAAAAACGAGCACAATCAGGGGCAGCAGCAGGGCACACAGACGGAGCTGTGTGGTGGGGGAGCGACCTACCAGTCAAGGTCAGGGGTCGCTCTCTTCACCACGCAGCGGCCGCCATAAATGGGGAGGTGGGAGGGAGGAGCAGGGAATGGGGCAGCGAATGGGCAGTGAGGGGGCGGGGCCGCAGGCGCAGCGGCGGGAAACAGGCACAGAAGGGAAAACGAGCACAATCAGGGCATCAAGGGGGCACAGAAAGGAAAAGAAAACGAGCACAATCAGGGGCAGCAAGGGGGCACAGAAAGGAAAAAACGAGCACAATCAGGGGCAGCAAGGGGGCACAGAAAGTAAAAACGAGCACAATCAGGGGCAGCAAGGGGGGCACAGAAAGGAAAAAACGAGCACAATCAGGGGCAGCAAGGGGGGACACAGAAAGGAAAAACGAGCACAATCAGGGGCAGCAAGGGGGGGCACAGAAAGGAAAAACGAGCACAATCAGGGGCAGCAAGGGGGGGCACAGAAAGGAAAAACGCGCACAATTAGGGGCAGCAAGGGGGCACAGAAAGGAAAAACGAGCACAATCAGGGGCAGCAGCAGGGCACACAGACGGAGCTGTGTGGTGGGGGAGCGACCTACCAGTCAAGGTCTGATTGCCCCAAAGTCACCCGTATCACACATTTACTACGACAAAGTTAAATTCGCTTACTCTGCTGGTAAAATGTGCTGGCTCGCACGCACAAATAATCAGGGATAAATACGGAATTCCTCTTGCATAGGTTCCCCTGACAGAAAGATTTAAAAGTCGCGGCTCGCAATACTCGCGGGGGGGTGGGGAAGTTTAAAATGAAAATATAATAAAAGAAAACTTACCGGTCCGCGCCGCCTCTGCTCGACTGCTCCTGGGCCGGGGTCCCGCGCTCTTCAACAAACAGGAACAGCCGCGACGTCACTGCCAACCCCTCTACTGACGCTGCTCCAGCAGCACCAGGATTGGTTGACCGGGGGCTGCGGCATGAAGCAACCCTCGGTCTCTTAAGGGGAAGGCTAGTGCGCATGTTCGGGCTGATCGTAAAAATGACCAGCCCAAAAACGATCATGCGCACTATTGCTGTGACTGTCTCGCTGCTGTCACTCAACTCCCTGAGTGCTGCCGCAGCCACGCCCCGCCCCCACCCCCTCCCACCCCCTTTAGCGTCCCTCGTTCTACTTCTCCGACGCTAATTCCAATCAGGAGTCCTGATTGGAATTAGCGTCGGAGAAGTAGAACGAAGAATTTGAATGGGGCCGTGGCATTAGTGGGGCAACGCCCCAGCGACCCCAATGGACGCACCGCCACTGACATTGGGTATAAACGCCAAACATTGTCACATCCCTGGGAAAGATGGATTTGCGACCTGGTCCTTTAACTTCCCCAGTAACACTCGTAGAATGTCGCATATGCATGGGAGGAATTGCCAAGAAAATAATACATCTCGAAGAAAAATGAGGCTTGGATCACATGTAGAATGTTGCTGTGTGCAAGAGAAGTAAGCCATGGGCTACACTGATGGCAAGGAAAAGGGGCGTGTTTGCGTAGGATGCACATACAAATGTGTGGTACAAGCAAGCACAACTCCATGTCATAGCAATAGAGGCACTTTCTAATGTCGCCAATAGCTGGCCAGTACCCACAGGTTCAGAACAGAACAATGATGTAGAAGTGAACTATGTCCCCTTGTATGCTTGGGGCCACAATGACTAAACTCTCGTGTATTGAAGTAGGCCATGTACAGAAGCTCACATTGTTCACTGCCCTTGTGAGTGTTATGCAATCAAGAAAGCGGCCCTTTTCAGTTTTAAAATAGTCTCAGTTGTATATCAGTTCATCGGCTTCCCGGATGACTGGTGTTGCCCAAAATGCTTCATCATTGCTTAAGCAACATATAATAAATGCAACTCGTGACACGACTTTGGGGAAATGCGACAGAGCAGCACAAAAGTGCAATTGTACGTGAGTCCTGAGCACGTGAGCGTTCTACGACCTGCTAACATAATGAAGGGCTATCTTCCAATTAACAGGAAGGGAACTTTGCCTTGATTTGGAACACTGCATGGGCGGGGCAATGTCAAGGTAAACCCCCAAGAGGCTGGTTTCCTGTAAAGAAGTGTCACCTTATTGTACCAGCATCCATGCTCCCTGCACACGTGGTAAGGCTAAGTTACCAGGCTCGGCAGTGTGCCACAGATACAGCATGACTGCATTCCTGTTAAGCTCTAGCAATGAATCCTGAATGTGAACTCAGGGACTCGCTGAAAGATCCTGAAGTGAAGAGACTGGAGGGAGTAAAACCTGTAGCGTAGACGAAAAGATTACTGCATTTCAAACAAGAGTCACATATATAATATGCATATAATAATATATAATATACACTTTGCAAATGCTTCTATATTTAACTCACTGAATAGATTAAAAAGTATTTCCTGCAGAGTTATCAATGGGCAGGCTTCAGTGGGTGTGGCTAGAGTAGCCAAGATGGTGGCTGTTTGACCTTGCAGCTCTGCCGGCATGGCCCTGTAATCTTCTTTAAATCCTGCAGGAAAGGCGCCCTTAGGACGATTGAGAAGCCTGCTTGGACGGGGAGATCCACTGCCGACACAGATCCCCGCTGAGCAGTGGATTGGAGGGTCGGTTCAGGCCCCGTGGCCCCAGCACTGCCTTGGCCTCGTGGAGGAGCTGACACTGCGGTGCCAACACCTGATGTCCCAGGGCAGAGGACCGCCAAAGTTCCTCTTGTACTTGCTGCGGAGGGCCCCCAGGGGTTTCATAACCATCCGCCATTGTGTTCTCTCAAACTGGGAGCGCAGCCTTTGGACTATTGCTGGAGAACTTTGACCGGGCCGAGCCTTGGCCTACTGACCTGGGCCACTGCAGGGCCTGAGAGGCGGCAGGCCAACATTGCTCTTCTCTTGCACCGCCCTGCCAAAACTACTATACCCCCCTGTGCCTCATAAACAAGCTTCCTGGAACCCAGCCTGCCGAAGTCTCTTGCCCGAGAACAAGATCGGTGAGTAAGGGAGCATGCTTTATGCCTGGCCTGTTTGGGCTGGGGCAGCGACCAGGCGTCTTGAACTTGCCAGTTTCATGGTGGCCGGCGATTGCAGGGACTATTGCGCTGACGGCCCCCCTGGACTGCCTAGTGCTGAGGGGCCACTACAGGATAATTTGCGATGTGAGTTGCGTGCGGCTCCAGTGCATAGCAGGGGCATGCGAGAGAGAATGACCCCCTCCCCCAACCCCCAAATGGCATCTGGCAACTTGGACTGCCTACAAAAAGCTGGCACAAGTGCCACGGCCGGTCTGACGGATGCACTGCCACTGGATCTGGATGTATATGATGGCCCCCGCTTAATGCGTTCTACTTACTTCACATTTTGCCATCCCCCCGTGGTCCATTTTGCCTGTGACCTGGCCAGAACCTATTTGATTGTTCTTCCCTCCCTATTTTGCTGAACTGTTTCTGTGGTGTCTTGCAGAAATCCCTGCATGTACTTTGGTCTTTCGCCTCCTGAGGCACTCCCATGGGCTCTTTACCCTGGCGACTAAATTACTTGTGCTGCACACAACTTCTCTATTCCCTAAGGCAGGGCTTTAAGTGGGCCGGGTCTCACCGGTGCTGAGCATCGGCAGTTTTTTAATGGGGGCCTCGAAACGGGTCTCTATCGGGCTCTGTTTTGTTCCCTGGCACAGGCGGTCCGTTTTTTTCTGGACTGCAGTGACAGCAGGCACATCTATGTACGCGTGCTCACACTGCTCACTTCTCACTAGTGGAGAAGTTATGGCATGACGTCATGCCAGGTGAGCGTTGTAGGGGAAGGGAAATCCAAGAGAGTCATTTTCTCTCTGGATTTCCCTTCTCTTTTTGAGACTCAGGAGCAGCAACATTGTCGTGGTGTCACCAGGGCTTTAAGTGGAAGCTTTTTCAATATTATATACAAGCCATAGTTGCTGCTTATTTATCTTATGCAACTAACAACCATTGACAATGCCAATAGCCGTGACTTGTTGTAGGTATGATGTGACTTGTTGTATCATATATCTGGATGCAATGACAGAAACAGCAAAATACAAGTCGGGTGGCACACTATGCTAAGCACAGATTTTAGGTTGCGTGTTTTTAAGCCACACCCTTAATTTCATTGGCCACGCCCGTTTGAGAGACCCCCCAGTTTTTTCATCCCACTTAAGGCCCTGCCCTAAGGTTGTTTGCAGGAGGACCTGTGCATGTCCTAAAGGGCCCCTCCTGTGACTCTTGCCGTGGACTCTTGGGTTGGCCACAACATCATGGGTAATCTTTGATCTGCTTCAACATCCCAGGTGTATGACGTTCGGGAGGCGTCCCTCTATCCCAACTACTAAGGTGCAATCAAGCACCACACTTACCTCAATTGAAACCTCTGACAAGCTAGACACCATTCTTGCCATGCACCATAAAACTCTCCAGGGCCTTCCTGGAGAAAAATAATCGAAGCTGTGGCTAGTGATCTAAGTTTGCTCAGAATTAGTGACAGAAAACTTGCTGACAGAGTCTCCCCTCCCCCCGTTGCTAAGTTGCTTCACCATAGAGACCGAGATGAGGTAGTGAGTGAGGCTCATGGCCCCGCTAGAGATTGACCAAAGGTGCATCATGTTGTGACCGGATTACACTCTTGTGGTACAGCGCTGAAGTGCCCCCATCACAGGCCTTTAAACACAAGCTCTGCAAGATGGGCCTCACATACTCACTTCTATTTCTTGCTAGGCTCCGGTTGGTCGCTGCACACAAATTGCATTTCTTTGAGGATCCAGTGGAGGCATGGGACTAGGCGGAGCAACTGGTGGTTGCCAGAAGGTCACCAGATCAGGAGAATTATGCAAGACTTAAGCGGAGGCACCAGCGGAGGCGATCTGCCCAGAGATCTACTAGTGCTGCGACCAGCGGCTAGACTTCATTGGAGGTCCAGATTGACGATGACAGGCCTTCGGCCTTGGAAGCAGCATCATCCTTTTTACTTCTGGCTCACCGAGTGCTGTTGAAAATAATTTTCCACAAGTGACAACGTCTCTTCTGTATCACATATCTCCCTTTCAGGGTGGCTGGCCCCACTGGATGTCACACCCCAAACTGCAGATGACCTGATTTAACGCTTTGCTTGGTATTTGTCTTCATGGTGGCAAGGCCCTAGTAACTGCCATTCCTGCCACTGACTTCCTGCCTAATGGGGTCCTCTGGGCCTGCAGCATCCCTTCCAGTCAACTTGGTATCTGTTATTTGGGCCTCTTCCACGGGTATTCCCCTCTTCACACTGCCACGCCTACTGCTGGCAACAAGCCTTAAGGGTGTCCTTTCCTAGAAATTAACTAAACTGGCCTTCAATGGGCCTGCCAGTGAGACTTAAAGTAGTATATCCCCATGCAATATGAGATATATTGAATGAATTAAGTTTGGACACGGCCGTTTGTCCTCCACTCCTCATATTATTATTATGGTTGATGTTTTTTCTTGCAGCTTGTCCCATATTCCCCCCCTGGACATTTTCCCTCCATAAGTACCACACGTGTCACTTCTCATGCATTATACCGTACTCATGCCGTTTGCTGACTACAACTAGGGGAGAGGTCGGATGTGGTCTCACGGCTAGACTGCCGACTTTGGAGCTGGGAAACCAAGGTTCGAGCCTCGGGATCGACTCCACATTCTGTGATTCTGGGCAAATCACTTAATCTCCCCGTGCCTACCAAAAATAAAATGAATGTGTCCTTGTGTAACATAACTGGTGCTCATGTAAAGCGCTCCAATACCTTCGGGTCGAGTTCGCGCTATATAAATCTGCAACAAAAAAAAAAATGAAACTTTCGGACATGTAACATTAGGGGTATGCAGTCGGCCAACAAGCTTTACGCTCTATTCGCATATCTAAAGCGCAGAGGGATGCACATAGCGCACCTGCAGGAGGCGCATATGATTGACACAGAGATAACTCCACTGGTGGATTTGAGTGAGCTCTGGAGGCCCGTTCCTACAGCGCAAAACTGTCCTTGACGAGGAAGGTAGATATGTCTTAGTGGAGGGGCTGGATGGCAGACCACTTTTAAAAGGCAGCATATACGCCCTCAACCCTGAACAAGCCGCCTTCCTTAAGCATCTGTCTGGGGTATTGGCACAATGAGTCGATGTCCCTTGGATACTTGGTGGGGACTTTAATAGTGTGCTGGATATCTCGTTAGACAGGTTATTCCCCCTACCATCCTCAGGTACCAACCGCACATAATACAGTGCACCTGGCCCACTGGCTACACTGGTGGTGCCTAGTGGATATTTAGCGGCACTGCCACAAGAGTCCACGAGTCTACTCTTTTTACTCTCCCCCAGCAACCTTCATGTACAGGTTGATCAGGTTGTCTGCACCTCTTCCATAAGTTCACTGTTTACACAGACTGACTACTGGAGCCAAACAGTGTCTGACCATAACCCCTTGGCTGCGGGAGTCCGGTGGGGGGTTCCACACCCACCTATACCCATGTGGAAGCTTCAGCCCTTGATATAGGAAGACCAGGTGTTTCATGCTGCTCTCTGTCACAAAGTCGTAGACTATTTCGATCTTAATCAAAACACAGCCTCTACCCAGGCCCTAGAATGGGATGCATTTAAAGTGGTGGACTCTCACTGCGTACTTGATGGAGATCCACGGGCTAGCGAGGAGTCCCTGCTTCGGCTGGGGATTGAGGAGGTTAGCGACATTGCCCACCAGCAGGTGCTCCTGGTGGCTTGAGGGAAACGTTCCGAGCTGCTTGAATGGCTCCATTGCATTCATTTTGCGGCACACTCAGTGAAAACATACACAGAGGCTGAACACTCTGGCGCCCTTCTTGCGTGGCTCATAAAGCAGGAGCAACCCAACCTCACCATTCCTTCCATCTAGCTCACTCAGGACACGTATGCGCGCACCCAGGCTGACGTACAAGCGCCATTGTGAATTGCAACACAAACCTTTATGCTGTCACTCAGCCCCCTCCACAGGAGACGAAGTCAAGCTTCCTGGCCGATGTCCCTCTACCTCAACTCACTCTGGACCAGTGCCAAGATCTTGAGCTTCCTATTTCTGCTGCCAAAATTAATGAGGAAATATGGTCGTTAGCCACTAACAAAACCCCAGGTCCTGAAGGATTCCTGCTGGAGTTCTAGTGGGCCTTTCCTGATCTCGTATCCTCGCTGCTGGAGCAGCTATATGTAGCCGTAATGGAGGACGGTCTCCTTCCATCATCCCTTAGAGAGGCCCTGCTTGTCTTCATTCCAATGCTGGGAAGGGATGTATTGGACATATCGCCATATAGACCTCTTACAATCCTGAATAGTGACTATAAAATATTGTGCAAGGTGTTAGCAGAGTGCCTTTTACTGCTAATCCTGCTGTTGGTACATACTGACCAGAATGGCTTTATTCCAGGCAGAAATACTATGCTCAACATTCACATGCTCTTCAGGACAATGAAGGCTGGCCCGGGACCTTTGTACCCGGTGACCTAGAACAGGCGTTCGACTCCCTGAGTTCGCCCTACCTATTTTTGTTGCCCGAACAATAGACTGTATAGGCCCTTATCTGCATGACTCACCTCTTGTAGACTTCACCATCGTCACAGGTCCGGACAGGCAAGTTGGTTTCGGAGGCAATTGGAATCCACAGGGGCACTAAAGATGGCTGTCAATTGCCCCATTCCTCTTCACTCTAGCAATGGAACTGGTGGCTATCTATCTGCATTGAGGGGCCACTGATAAGCTATGCTGCTGGGGGACAGAACTCATGCAGTCTCCTTATATGCAGGTGACATCTTGTTACATATCGGAGATATGGCGTCAGATCACTCCAAGACTATTCATACGCTCAACTCTTTCATGTAAGTGTCTGGCCTTCATGTCAACTCGCAGAAATCATGCCTGTTTCTTCTCTGAACGGGAGCGGAGGAGTTCGAGTTTGATTTTGGTGGGGGACACTCTGTTGGCAGGCCTGCACATTCCAATACCTTGGAGTTAGAATAATCCATGGCAAAGGGGACTTATTAGACAGCAATCATACAAGAACTGTGGTGGCAATCTGCAGTCAGGTCACGCTCTGGAGGACTTTCTCACTTTCTGTGATGGGCGGAATAGCTCTCTCCAAAATGGCTGTTCTCCCACAACTATTATACCATTTTTCCAATCTCCCCCGCCGATTGCCGGCCACATTCATCCGGACACTGGATTCCCTACTGGGGGACCTAATATGGCAGAACAGCTTCTGCAGAGTTGCGCTATCTAAACTCCTTCTGCCCACAGAGGATGGATAGGTACCCCTAATTACGAAGATTATTACTTAGCGCTGCAGCTAAAATGGGTAAGCAGAAGGCTCACTGAGGGCCATCTAGACGACACTGCCTCCACCCAGCTCCCTCTTGTGCTTAGAACAGATCTAGAGGTGGGAGTTATGCCCATGCTGCACAGTTACTCAAAACTCCGCGAAGTGAAACAGAGCAGAGTTTTTTGTCTCGCGCGGCTTGCCAACAGTAAGTTGGCGAGTGCTCATGAGAAAAAATTGTGTGCTAGACCTCCTACTGGCGAGATTTCTCAATGCGAGCGGGCACTGCAGGTTGCGAACACTCGCGTTGAGAAATCTGACGCTCGCTTGGAGGAAGCTGTAACTCGAGTAGAATGTCTACTCAAGTGGCAGAAAGCAGCAGCGCCCTACGGTGCGACGTGGAGTGCCGTTTGCGCTGATTTTACAGTGCGGGTCAAACTCCCGGCACTTAAAATCAGTGCGAGCAGCGTGATTTAATATAGCCTTATAGCCCACCGTAGCGGGCTATACCGGCTATTTAAAGGCCCGCTACCGCGTTAAAGGCCCGAGCCGAAGGTGAGGGACTTTAACAAGGTAGCGGGACTTTAATAGCCGGTATAGCCCTGCTATGTAGGGCTATAAGGCTATTAGAACATTCTGCCACTAGAGGGCAGAATGTTCTCACAAATAAAACAAAGGCGTCTCGAAGCTCGAGGGGATTTAAATCCCCTCGAGCTCCGAGAGGCCTTTGTAAGACATTGGAATGTTGCTCTGCGGGCCTTTACCGGCCCGTAGAAGCATGGAGCACTCCATTGTCTACAAAGGAGCTCCCAACATTCCAATGTTCTAATAGGCTATGCTGCTGGCGGAACTCTGCGGAACATGGTGGAGTATTTTCAGCACTTCGCGGAGTTTCGAGGAGTAGAACTCCACCCATGCCTAAACAGATCATACAGCTTTTTCACCCTATCCAGACCACACTACTACGTCCGAAGAAGCTTGCGCATCACAGCTTCAGTACTCTCCAATGTCCGTGCCACCCCCTTGCTGGCTCCCCATAAACTAGAGGCTCACTAACATCCGTTGGAATACAGCGCTTTCATGACAACCTTAGGTGATCTGTTTCAGGGTGGCAACCTGATGCCCTTTGATTAGATAGTAGACTACCGCAACAGTGAGATTTTCCCTGGGGTGAATGCCTTCTGCACTCGAGGCCATTTCCCGGATGCCGACCTGAAATACATGCTGTGGTCATGCCCCTCATTGTTCCCGTACTGGGCAGCGATCAATGCACAGCTTGTGCAGGCAACAGAATTGGTCGCCGTACAGTGTTGTTAGGCTTGCACCTTGTATTCATATCCGTGCATATAGGGAAACAAAACAACAGTCTGTTTCGTTGAACTGGCCCTGCTTTTGACCAAGCATGCCGTCACACGCCGCTGGAAGGCCGCTCTTCCTCCTGCAGTTATGGCTTGGAAACAATTGTTGTTGACTTGGGCTACTATGGAGGGGACCACCTTGAATACAGAAGAGGCAGAGGCCTCCGGAAACATCCTATTTCCATGCAGTGGGATGACCTGTTACTTTGCTTCCAAGCAGTGATCAAGGAAGACTCCCTCCCCATTAAGCAGGATACTGCCCCTATTGAACCCAGAATCTACTACTCCTTGTGCCATGGCAAGTTTGTATCACCCAGGTCTTCAGCAGCACAACACCTAGTGCCAGTCCCCATTTTTGTAGGGCTCTGTACTCTGTCGCAATGGCGATGGAGTTCCCTCTCTGCCAACATGGTGGTCTGCTTGCCAAATTTATATGCAGGCGAACCTTAAGTTTTGCCACAGCGGAGACTACTCCACCTTCGCCATGGCCAAACTTCTCTGACGGCTCTTCAGAGTAAGGGCCGTCGGAGGCTGACCTGTCATTCTGCCCATCTAATTTAGATGGGTGGAATGACAGGTCAGTTTTCGCTTCCCATCACCGCCAGGAAAATCCTTGCGATATGGGGCAGTGAAAACTGCCACATGCTCCGCTCACCATTGGAGGGGACTCCCATCGCTAGGCAAGGACTGCATTTTTTATTTTCATCCCATTTCGGGGTTTTCTTTTTAAAAATAAATACAGAAAACTGCATGGTACAAGGCCCGCCATGACAGCAGTTCCTGGCAATACTTTATAAATGACCACCAGCTTGGGGGTCATTTATAAATCTGGCGGACGGTTTTCACTAGAGTGAAGGAGTAATTTACTCCGCCGCCCTGGCAGAACAATGGACAATCGACCAAAATATAAATCAAGCCCTGAGTCTGAACAGGGCCATTTAAGGCTGTTTCATAATACATTTGGAAATAGATCCTAAGGAACACTACTAACAACATCTTCATGTCCAATGGAAACAGCCACACCACAGCCCCAAGAAAGTGAAATGCAATTTGATTTATAAAGCCAGCTGTGCCACGCCGCAGATGTGGATGGACCAGAGGGGATGGAGTGCCTGCACTTCACTGGGGTTGCCAAGTGATAGCATGCTCTGACAGGTCAGGGTGACCAGAGGATCTCTCTAAGTAAGACTGCAAAGTGCAAGTGCACTGTTGGTGCTTGAACATGGGGCATCAATGTTTATTAGTTCAGCAATGTGATGAAAAAGGATCAGGTTCAGCTCGACCTGCATCATAGATGCTTTGGGATACATTCTTATAAAATCAGTGTAGTGTTAATGGTTGCCACTGTTGGCATATTGATTGACATAAACGAGAAGGTAGGAGGCGGTTCGAGTGACAAATCTTTTAAAACACACCATGTGAAAGTCTATGATCAAGTCGTGAATCTTGGGAGAGCTGGTTACCTGTGGTGGAAATTCACCCGTCAGGGGCACACAATTTGGAGCATAACATAATTAAATGACTAATGTTAGTGAATCAAAAGGGGTGGCGTTCTTCCTCATTTACCAATTCTGTAGGATTTTTTAAGAGTGTTTACCAGAGGGAAGAACACACATCCCCCTCCTAAGTTTTTTATGTTGATGAGGTTTGTCATATGATGGGGAGGGGTTGTTCATGCTTAGGTCAATGGAGTGGTGGTTGCAAGCATGTAGAAATACTGAGGAGCTGATTCACTAAGGGCTTCTGCACTTGTGGTTGAGTCCCCGCAACCGCGAGGGAGTCTTCGCACTCTGGGAGGAATCTCCCCAATAAGAATTCTCACTGCAGAGATTCTGCCCCGAGTGCAGAGACTCCCCCATGACTGCGGGGGCCTCCGCCACGAGTGCGGAGGCCCTTTGGGAATCAGGCCCCTAGTTTGTAGCATTGATGGGTTTTTATATAGAGTTCCTGGACATGCAAACCACCCTCAAGTTCTCCACACAGATCTAGGACTCCACAGTGACAATATTTATCATAACCAGATCGGACAGTGTGCTGCCATTTAAGTCTCCTGATTATATCAACCTCATTGACAGCCTCTTAATGCCCAGAGGTAGCCTCCAGGAAGATTAAATCAAGGCAAAAATATGAGGGTACAGTACTTAAGGAAAATAGGATGCCTGCATCGCCCAGCATTGGTAGGAGAGCATGGGTGTGTTTGGAATAGTGCCCTAATAGGGCCAGAAGCAGGGATCTGGAAAACTAATTCCCTAGTAACCCATTTAGGTGGCTGTCATTGTGGTAGGTGGAGGTGTGGAGCTGTAACAGAAGGATTCAAGTTATTTTCGGCCATTTTTACAATGAATGAATTTTTTGCATCGATTTCCAAATCCAACTCAAGGTTGCCTGGTCTTTTTTTAATTTTTGTTAGATAATTTAATGTCTCTTGTTAGTTGGTGGGCATGAGGTGTAATTACGTGGCAATATAAGGGGTTGGGAGAAGGAGCCCAGCAAGAAGCTGGGAGGTTATCACAACCCATTACAAATATTTCAGATGAAACATTCTGTGAAAAGCAGCTCTAAAGAAGACAATGTTAATGGAGATATCTTAGTAAAGGGAACACAACTACAGAAGACCATGGCAACTATTCCTCACTTCAGAATTGCATTTCAGGAAGAGTTTTTTTTACATTTGACTCAAAATAAAATACTGAAAAATGACCACAGTTGCTCTGCAGATTGAACATGTCAAAGACAGGCATTGGAGGCTCCATCATAAATAGATTCTAAACGTTGGGACTAGAGGACTATAGCAGTGATGGGCATAAAGACCTTTACAATAATGACACTGCTAACTGTTGTATCTTGTGTGATTCCACTGTTCATAAATGTTAATTATATAGTATGTTTCCCTTTAATGCTGTAATTGTCATAGTGCTCTAGAACATGTAGTCACCTAGCAACTGTGTGATTCTAATATATCTTGTTGGAGCTGTTGGTAGAGTTGGTCCTGCTGACTGTGCTGTCCATGTAGCCAATAAATAACCAGCTTTAAACTGTTCCTGTCTACCTGGTTACTACAAAAGTTTGGCGACGATCTTTGGCTACATGGAGGAACCTACGCAAATTATTAGCTAATGAGAAGATTCTTGTACTTTCATATTGGTGTGCCGTTTTACTGGATTTCTAACCAGTAACCTTCACTGGACTTCTGCATTCAAGGTATTTCTTTTCAAGTTTATCGTGTCCTGTTCTGCACTATCGGGACTCTAAAGGGACTGTTTAAATCTTCTTCAAACTTTGCCTCTGAAGAAAAGTGTTTACCTTTGATCTTCCGTTTGCCGTTATATGTCTCACACACATTGCCTCGCTCCAAGCTCGCATTCAGCTTCTCGAACTCATGGCTTCTTTCCTCTGACTCATACGCTCTGAACTGTGACTTCACCACTACGTCATGTCACGCTGCGACGTCGCGGCCATTTTGAAAGGTTGGGAAGCCTTTCAATATCTCTTCAAGTCTTCAAAGCCACGTCACGCTGCACGTAAACGTCGCGGCCATTTTGAAAGGTTGGGAAACCTTTCAATTACTTTACCATTTAAACAAGTATTTTCACGCGTTTTGAACTACGCTTCACTATCGCCAATCAGTCTTCTATTGGGTGCATCCACCGCAATATCTACGGTGATGCACACACCTGTTCACAATATTTGAAAATATTTTAACAATTTTCTAACAGCGTCTCCATTGCGCTGCAACAATTTTATCATTGTGTCTCTATGGATATCCACGGTGATACACACACCTATCCTCAATATTAAATTTATATTTTCGTCGTGTTATTTTGCTGCAACTCTCTCTACAGTGTGTTTACCTACATTTACGGTGATGCACACACCTCCTTATGTCAAGGTTCAAGGTTCAAAATCAGCTTTATTCGGTGTTACAAAATGTCACCATAAAAGCATTCTTCAAGCAATGATAATTAATCAAAAACAATAAAATTCCAACCATTTATACTAATTTTAAAAAAAGTGTAAATTAAAAACCGAACAATCATACATAATACAGTACCAGAATATGTGCAAAAAGCAATTGACACAAATCATTTATGGACTAGCTACCACATGTTCAATCTTTAAAACTCATATACATGCATATACGTTAATCATCATGTTTCTCATATACCAAAGCATCCAAGTGTGAAAGATCCTTTCTTTTCCGTAAAGCCAATAAAATAAATATAGTGACAGAGTTCATAATTTCCACATTTTCCATATTACGTAAAAAGTTAAAAGCATTTTTATGGGTAAAAAGCATATTTGATAAGAAAAGTGGTCTTAAAACTAATTTCCGAATTTCTTTATAAAAGCCACAAAAGAGTATCAGGTGCATTGTAGACTGTATGGACTTTCCGTCACAAGGGCAATTAGGGAATTTGTTACACCATTTCTCAATCTTGGGGAAAGCAAAAATGTTATGAAGGGTACCCAAACGGAACGTCGTTAAATAGAAACGATGTTGGATGTTCTTTACCGTTGTTAAATACAATTGTGTACCCTTCATAGGCCAACATTCACAGTAATTAGCAACACTAATTTTCTTGCTCGCTTCCTTATATCTCATATTTTCCATAATATTTATATATCTTGTCTTTAAGTCATTTTTGCTATACTCCAGAATAAGTGAAGGGTTTTTCCCATCAAATTCTAAATTGCATACTTTCAAAAGTTTAGAAACATGTTCTAACCAGGGTATTTTCCTGCAATAGTCAAGAGCCATACAGTCCATTATTAAATTTTTTGTAAATCTTGTTTCGTCCTTAGCCCATATCCTGTGCCATAGACTCAGAACTGCCAGGTTTATGGTATCACTTAAATATGATACTGCAAGTTCCTTATGTACTATATAATTGGAAGTAGACAAAGGGACTGCCAACAGTTTTTTTTTTAAATTTGTGTTCTTGTAATTGCAGGGAAGCAAAATTCGCTCTACCCCATATGGCAGCCGCATAGCAAACCCCCGTGACACATTTAGTTCTGTACAAAGTTAAAATTTCTCGTAAGGGTTTATTCCCTATTTTAGACGAAAATCTTAAAATGCTCTCCGTAGTTCTTAAAAATTTCATATTACAAGATTCAATCTGCATTTTCCAGTCACTACATTTATAGAAAAGTAATCCTAAGTATGAGAAAGATAAAACTCTGTTTATGCCAACCCCTCCTACATGATGGTATCTATTTTTAACCTTATTTTTCCCGCATGTCATAACAAACGTTTTTGATAAGTTGAGCTGAAGATTCTTACCAGTCATATATGTTGCAAACTTATCTATCAAGTTTTGGAGCCCGTTTGCTGTCCTTGAAATCAGGACAGCATCGTCAGCGTATAATATGGGCGTAGGACGTGTTCCAATTTTAGGGGTATCTATTACAGAGTTTTGTAAAAAAAGAATCTTCTGTATTGATATATAAGGAGAATAAAAGGGGGGCTAAAACGCAGCCTTGTCTAATGCCTCGCATAACCTTAAAATCAGCTGTACATTCCCCCATATTGCCATAACGCACCCTAGAAGTTAAAAGCGAATACATTTGTGATAAATATACTATTAAATCAATCGGTGCCCCCTGAGCTTTTAAAGACTCCCATAATTTTGTCTGATTGACGAGGTCGAAGGCACTGGTAAGATCGACAAAGCAAAGGTGGAGTGCCCCTTCCTTTGCTAAGGTATATTTGCCGATCAATAATTCTAAATTTACACACTGTTCCACAGTTCCAATACCTCTTCTGAATCCATATTGTGCTTCTGTTAGAATATTATTATCCTCTGCCCATTGTTCTAATCTTACTAACAATATTCGTCCCATCAGTTTGAAGCTAGAGTCAAGAAGAGCTATTGGGCGATAGCAGTTGGCCTTCCCTCTGTCTCCTTTTTTAAAAATGGGCACGATGATGCTCTCAGTCCAGGATGCAGGTAATACTCCTCCAAATGTAGCATTAAAAACGTTCAACAAAATAGGGATCCAAAAACCCCTGTATTGTTTAAAAACGTCTGCTGGGACCCCATCTGGGCCCGCAGCCTTACCATTGGCTGTTTTTGAGAGTGCAGTTTCGATTTCATCCACTGTTATCGGGGTCAGATTAGTGGGCTTTGTTAATATAAATTTGTCCTTATTAATCCCTTTTTTATCGATAGCATCTGGGTTAAAAATACTCTCGTAATGAGAGACCCAATCTTCTGGTGCGACCACAGTGTCTATCTTTGTAATGGTATTTTCTTTAAAAAAGGGATGATTAATGACTTTCCAAAAAGAGGCTGAATCTTTCAGCTCTGCAGCCTTAATCAATTTCTCCCATGCACTTTCACGAATATCCTTTTTCCTTTGTTCCACAGATTTCTTATATGCTTTCCTCAAGGCTCTAATCTTATCACTATTTCTAGGCTTTATTTTCACTGCAGATTTTAATTCTCTATTCAACCTTGAGCACTCCCTATCGAACCATTTTGGGTTCAGACTAAATTTTTCCTTTCTCTCTTAACCGTTAAGTCAGTTGCTATTTTTGACATAACGTTACCAAAGGCAGTTATAATTGTCTGGTTTGTGGTAGAGCTTTCCATACAAACTTCTAAATCTCTATAGTTCTTCATTTTAACTTTATCCAGAAATGTAATTACATTTACACCAGACCATTTTGTGGTAATGCCATTTGTACCCTGTGATTTCGATATCAGGATATAAAGTTTTACCCTTGTGTCTATTTAACAGTATTATTCTTAATGTTAAAATTAAAGGGTGATGGTCACTAAAAAGGCTTTCGCTAATCTGAAGATTCTCCACCCTAGCTATAAAATTAGCAGACATTAAAAAGTGGTCTATGTTTGAGGTTGACTTTGTTCCCACAAAAGTTGGTATTATCTCTTCGCCTTCTAATACAGTGGGTTCTACTATTATTAAATTATATTTATATACAGCACTATTAATGGTTTCACCATACTGATCGTGCGTAAAATGGGGGAGCATGTCCCCAAAAAAATCATGATGACCACAATGTTTGCCCATTTCAGCAGAACATAGGGTACAATTAAAATCGCCAGCCCAACATAAAACATAATCCCCACTGATTCCCTTTAAGAAAAGGTCCAAATCAGCTTCAAGTTGCTGTATTACCCTACTTTTAGTTTTATCAAAAACATTATTGTAGAAGTTTATGATAATTATAGATTGATTTCCCTCTGACGAACAATATAGGAACTGATAAAACTGTGATGAAGTGTCAGTTTTCTTTAAGGCCAAGGGTGATGTAACGGCAATTAATGTTGCTAGGCCTCCTTTGCTCTTCCCATCCTAGATGGGATGGCATTAGTACACACCGACCGAAAGCCGTTAACGTAGAAGGGCTCAGTGTACCAAGTCTCTTGAATTAGCACTAACATACAACCATCGAATGTTTTTATCCAAGCATCATCATTGATCTTATTCTTTATTCCGGCAATATTCCATGTCATAACACGCATAGATTCCCTTATTTGATCACTATTACTATTTATTTCAGATTGACATCTCGTGTTATCATCTAGAGGCTTTCTTATAACCTCAGTCTTCGTTTGTAAAGTCCCCCCTACTTTTGCTAACTTGAGATCCACAATAGTTGTTGTTAATTGTTCTTCAGAATTAAAGTGGACTATCTCGAGAGGGCTTTCCTGGGATTGTGTACTTCGGTCTATCACTGGCCCGCTGACATTGTTTACATAAAACATATCACTAACAGTTACGTCATTAATAGCCTTTTGCTGTCAATCTAATTCACTACATCTTCTCAGAGGGGCATATCTGTTATACAGTGGAACATTTGGAGTTAAATTATAACTTCTTTTCATATGGTCATTTTTCATAGGTCTATAGAAATATCCAAGAGGGACTGCCCTTATATGCTCTTCGTTTCTAAAGGGATAGGTATTTATACTATTTGCAAGAATTCCCAGCAGGTCCCCCACCATCTCTTTCTTATTAAAATGTATCACCACACAATCACCCTGACATGATTTATTTGTAGCTCCAACCCAGTCTACCCTCCTTAGCATTATAATTGCCCGGTACAAAACATATGACCCAACATTAGTATTTGCTGACAGCCAGTGCACTACTTGATTTTTCAGGGAATCATAAGTTTCCCTCTGATTTTCCAGCAAGCTTTGGGACATTCTTTAAAATTATAACATAAGGGGTTACTTCGGGAGGAAGATTCAAAGACCTACATATACTAGTCTTCTCTCGTACAACTAGGCGTTTTGACAGATAAAAACGCTCTTTCTCCATAAGTGATTGCATTTTTCAGGGGCCGTGTATCTTTTTAGTTTGCATTAGATTATCTCTATCCTGACCCCATCTTGATGTTTGTTCGATAAACTTATCATCCGATTTAAAAATAGTAGTAGGGTGTGAGGAGCCAGGTTTCTCTATTACACTTTTTATGAAGGTAGGGTACTGTGATTGCGAAACCTTATTCTTAATATATGGGAACATTTCTGAAACCATCTCTGTCAAAAGGGTCATATCTTTACGTACCAAATTTATTTCTGACATTAAACGCCTTTCAATGCTATCTAGTTTACCATGCATTTTCTTAAAAAGAATTTCAATGTCTGGAGTCTTTTCCTCATTATGCACAAAAACACTCCCCCCTTTTGCCGGCCCTTTATTATTTCCCCCCTTCTTTTGCTTTGTTTTACCCTTTATTTGTTTTATCTCGGCCGATTTATTTGCGTTAGGTGGAAATTGTTTCACCTTTTTAGCAGGTGGGGATAGTTGTAGTAAGTCATCCGATGATGCCGAGATCTCCAAAGATGACATAAGAATGCATGGATTCGTCGATTTGCGGGCCGCAATTACATTGGGGGTATTTAGTTCAGTTGGTACTTCTTCAAACTCCTTACTTTCATTACTTGCCACGTTATCCGTAATTACCAATTGGTCAGAGCCACCCTCAGAATTTGTAGCAGTTTCCTTCATCGCAGCGTTTAAGGCAGTTTTTGTAGCGGCCAGTTGTTCTTCAACGTGTACAATTTCACTATTAATGAGGCCCACGGCGTTTTGTAGATATTTTGTAATAGGCGCATTCTTTGCGGGCTTTTTACCCCCCTGCGATGGTAGTTTTCTCTTTCCCATAGTCACAGAAGCCACTTTTAGATGGGTAAACAATATAAAGGTTAAAAGCAATAGTTATTATGCAATTTCTCTTACCCCAAGCCGGTTAGTTTTTTACATCAGAGGGGGGTGGCCCTGCCCTGCCTCGTCCTGCCACGGACGGGCCCAGACGGGCCCGCCCTTGGCCCGGGCTTCGCCCGCGCGCGTCAAGCGCTGCGGGAGCCCGCGTCTGTTTTTCAAGGCGCCTCCGGGCGCGATGACGTGGTCTGTGGCGGCCTCTCGCCGCAAGGAACCTGGGACTGGGAGTCCCTCCTGCCGGGATGCCGAGATGCCGATACTGGTGCTGGTGAGCAGGGAGCCAGGAAAGCAACACAAAAAACAGGCAGCAAAGCGCGTCCTTATGTCACTGAATGCACATTTCTTTTAACAGAGTGACATTTCTTGTAACAGCGTTTTTCATTCGCTGCAACAATTTTACATGAGTATCTATGCCCACAACGTTCATTCATAGTGCATCCACGGTGATGCACACACCATTCTAATTTTTTTTGTTTGGTCATTCATTTGCAGGTTGCGTATTATATGTTTGCAATTGTAGTTGCTACTTCCTTACATCAACTGCTTATCAAGTTTACGTACCTTAATAGAAACGTGTACAATGCAATCTGTCAATCCTCCACCTTCTTTTCTGGATTCTCCTGGCGAACCTCCAGTCAGGTGGCAAATCTGGCATGCCGCGTTCGAAACTTACTTGGGTGCCATTGGCGCTTTACGGTTTGGTGCAGAAAGGAAAAAATGTCTTCTTCTCCACACTTTAGGATTCGAAGGAAGGTCTATTTATAAACATCTACCAGCCCTGTCTCAAGAACAACTGGAAGGTATTGACGAATATACTAAAACTGTCATTAAATTGAAGTCCAGGTTTGATAAATAACCCAGCCTTATGGTTTTAAGGCATAAAGTTTTCAAAAGGAAACAAGCAGAAGGAGAAGATGTGGACTCTTATATTTCTTCTTTACGTAGACTTGCTGTTGATTGCAAATTTGATAATTTTACTGATCAGCTCATTAGAGACCAGTTTGTTTGCCAGTGCAAAGAAACATACGGCAAAAATTATTGAGCTTGGGTGATCCATCCTTGGATGAGACCATCAAAATCGCTAAAAGTATAGAGATATCCATGGTCTCACTGAAGGAACTGGACGACAAGCCCTTAGATTCTGTTAATGTTGTTAATGTGAACAATGCTGTCAAGCATCGAGTCAAGTCTAATCAAGGTGTAGGTAACCAATCTTCTAAACCTAAGTCTGATCTCGTCAATACTAACAAGGTTAATGGTAACAATATCTGTATCAGGTGTGGCAATCCTCCACATATCAAGGGTTCCCGTTGTCCTGCTAGTAATGTCATGTGTAATTATTGTAAGAGGATGGGTCATTTTGCTAAAGTTTGTTTTAAGAAAAGAAATGTTAGAAAACCAACAATCTGTGCAGTTGAATCTGATGATGATTCAGACCCTGAAGTGATCTCTGTATTCAGAAGTTCTGATGAGGTTGTAGTGTGGCAAAATCAGGAAATTGAAATAAAAGAATGAACTGTTAATCCAGGAGAAAGTTTATTCTCAAGTAAATGGACCTACGACTGTCTAGAACAGGAGCTTGGCAATCAATGCCAGAAAGACTCTACATTCTAGAATACATCGCTTGACATACAAATGATTACATACAGAGAATTCCTTAAAGCTGTAAACTTAACTTACCATAAATATCCTACATACCACATATCCCCCCTTTTTATAAAATAAACAAGAGAACTAATTACACATTTCAACAAGTCAAAATAAGCTTCTAAAACATATGACATATAAAATAATCTGTCACTTAAACTGTGACATAATCTCTCAATTGGACTGGAGTAGTTCTAATCCTATTACTACTTCTGTATTTTCCATCTCCATCCGCACCTATAGCAACTCTACTAGTGAATTGCACATTCGAACGGGAAGAGACAGAAAAGCTATCTCCTCGGTCTGAAGAAGAAGTACTAGCAATTTCTCGAGATACTGAATCAAAGCTGGTGGAAACAGATTTTGTTAAATCACCAACATCATACCAGTCTCGATCACCTGAATTGCAAACATTATCTGTAGAATTTAATCTCTTTTCTTTACAAATAATGTCAGCTTGTTTTTTTGTGAGTTTAACAAGAGCATTTTTGTTCCACCATCCTCTATCTTGTAGTAAGACAGCCATACGAGACACTTTTAACACTTTTGTAGGAGAAGAAAACTTAGACTGTCCTTTTGTAACTTTAATCTGTTTTTTGATGAGGACCCAATCCCCAGGAACTAACTCTTTAGTTTTAACGTGCATCCGTTTGTCATAATCACGTTTGTAAATGTCTTGCTTCTTTTTAACCATTTCTCCCACTTTAGTCAAATCAATAGAAGATTGTGTGCCCTTTTCTATCAACCAAGATGGACTTAATTTTGAAATAGGGTTTCTACCTCTCAGAAGAATATAAGGTGAGACACCAGTGGTGCTGTGAGGAAAAGTATTATAATTCCAAACCTTCTGATATAAAAAATTAAGCACATTGAAACCATTAGCTACAGCAGTTTGCACGCTTTCCTTCAACATATGGTTCGCTCAGCTCAACAAGTCCATTAGACGCTGGGCTATATAATGGAACAAGAGTGTGTTTTACATCAACATTTCTTAAAAATGTCTCCACTTCCTGTGACACAAAATGTGACCCATTATCCGTAACCACTTCTTTAGTTGTACCTTCAATACAAAATATGCGTTGTAAAAACATAAATACAGAATTAGAATCAGCACTGTTGACAAATGCAAAGTACACCCATTTTGAATAGTAATCAATCGCTACAATTAAAAATTTCTTATCTTTGCCAAAAACAGAATATGGACCTGCAAAATCTAAACCAATTTTTTGCCAAGCACCACCAGGCCATGGTACAGGACAAAGAGGTGCATTTGAAGTTTTGCAGTGCTTATCCGAACAAAGACACTGAGGACACTGTTCTACATGGAGTCTAACCTGCCCATCAATTCCTGGCCACCAGTACGTTTGCTTAATTTTGTGTACTGTAGCTGTAATACCTAAATGTCCCTCATGAGCCAAAGAAATTATGGTTTTTCTAAGATTTCTGGGAGGAACAAATTTAACTTGTCGAAGTAAAATATCATTAGATATAGATAATTCTGACGCTACTTGAGAAAAGATCCTTTCATCCAGAGACAAATTCTTAGCAGAAGGCCAACCTTTAACTAAAAACTCCTTCACATTCTTCAGACATTCATCCTTCTCACTATATTTAAACCAATCTTCTTTGGAAATTTTTGAATCTTGTACAATATCCTCAACTGAAAATTCACATTCCTCATCCTCTCCTTTTTTTATCATGTCATCACTGTATTGCAAAGGAAGACGTGACAGACAGTCTGCCCATACATTTTTTCCACCTGGTAAATATTTGATGTCAAAGTGAAATTCCTGTAATCTTGCTAAGAGTCTTATAAACCTAGATGAAGCTTTATTAGAAGAACTATCTCCTAACATGTAAATAAGGGGTTTATGATCCGTATACAATTGAAATTTAGTTCCCCAAATATACAATTTAAATTTTTCAACTGACCAAAGAGCATGCTAAGGCCTCCCTCTTAATTGTGCTATACTTTTGCTCCGCTTCAGTGAGGGTTCTTGAAGCAAAAGCTATAGTTGATTCACACCCTTTAACAATTTGGCTGAGAACTGCACCAAGTCCTTTTGCACTGGCATCAACCGTGATAATACTTTCCACACCATATGTGAAAGGTTTAATAGCGGGAGCATTTATGACTAAATCTTTAATTGAAATGAAAGCATTCTGAGAATCTTCAGACCAAAGAAACTTGATGTTCTTTTTCAATAAATTTCTGAGAGGTTGTACCAACAATGCATAACCTTGGACAAATCTGGCGTAGTATTCACTTAAGCCAAGAAACGCCCTTAATGAATCTTTATCATGAGGAGTAGGAGCATTTCTTATTGCATCAAGTAAAGAAGATTTAGGTCTGATCCCAACACCAGAAATATTATGCCCTAAATAATCCACTTCTTGTGTGACAAACTTACACTTCTTAACATTTACTGTCATGCCATGAATTTGTAGTTTGTTTAAAACTTTCTCAAGCAACACAAAATGTTGATCAATAGTCTCAGAATGAATAAGTATATCATCCTGAAATGCTTGGATTCCTAACTCATTGACAAACATTTGATCCATTAATCTTTGAAAGATACTAGCGGCTGATGCCAACCCAAAAGGCAATCTTTTATACATGTAAACTCCGAACGGAGTAACAAAAGTCGTCAAGGGCTGTGATTCAACTGCTAAAGGGATCTGGTGATATGCTGAACGTAGATCTATAGTGGTGAAAAATCGACTTCCTCCTAACTTGGCCAACATATCATGAATTCTTGGAAGGGGGTGACAATCTACAACAATATTACGGTTGAGCACCCTTAAGTCCGCACATAGACGGATCTCCCCAGAACTTTTGCGTGCGACCACAGCAGCAGAAACCCACTCAGAAGATTCGACAGGAGTGATTATTCCTTGACAACACATATTATCCAATAACTTCTTTAAATCTTCTCCAACTGACAGAGGTACAGGCCTAACTTTTTGAACAACAGGACATGCATTACTCTTGAGTTTAATTGTGTGTTCAAATCCTTTAACTGAGCCTACATTATCACTAAATACAGTAGCATAATTATTGAGTAACTCTTGTAGCTTGGAGTTGTGTGATTCAACCATATTGACAGATGATACAGGTAATTCTAGAACTACGGGTTCGGGATGACCAGGTTTGAGTATTATACCTAGACTAGCCTGATCTTGCCATCCTAGTATATCTCGTCCATTAAGTGCAACATATATCTTAGTAAATATTTCTCTTCCCTTAAAATGTATGATGTCAGAAAAATAACCCCTCATAATTATGTCATATTCACCAAAAGCTTTGGGATTGACATCAGTGGGTAATAGTTTAGTATTAGTATTAGACCACAACTTTTCAAAAGTTTTCTCTGCTAAGATAGTAATAGGTGACCCTGAGTCAGCCATTATATTAACTTTAATAGGACCTATAAAAATTTCACAAATTGGCCCTTTACATTTCTTACCAGATTCTTTCAATATATTAATTTCCACCGACATAGACATCATGTTCAATTCATCACAAACTGAATCTTCATCAACATTAAGTTGATTTACTCTTCTTTTGTCCTTCACAGATTTGCACACAGTGTAAAAATGACCAATTTTTTTGCAAGTATTACACCTTTTACCTTGTGCTGGACAATTGGGATAATTTCCCATATGAAACTTTGAACCACATCTGTAACAGGCTGCATTAGGTTTTTTCTCAAACGTTTTCTTAAATTTATACTTGTTACCCACTGCATTAACTTCAGGTTCGTTACTAGTATTTGCATCAAGGCGCATCACACTAGGGTTAGGAGAATTGATACTAGAAAAATTCACATTGGAACTCTCTTCTGTCAAGATTTTCGAAGAAGTAACAGAACATTCAATACTCCTAGCAATTTGCATTACTTCTTCTAACGAGGGATTTTTACAAGTGAGTATGCGTTCCTGAATTTTCTTGTTGAAACAATTAAACACTAACTGGTCACGTAAAGATGTATCAAGATAAGAGCCAAATTCGCACTTAGCAGCTAGAACTCTTAATATTGCTAAATAATCCTCAATGGACTCATTTTGTAATTGTTTGCGTTTGAAAAATACATGTCTTTCTACCATAACAGATGGTTCATCTCGATATTGTTTTCCCATACGTGCTAAAGCTTCTTTAAAAACATTCCAAGTTTCATCACCACTAGGTGGAGTAACCACGGGTAAATTGTCAAAAAGTTGTTGACCTGCAGTACCAAGATGATTAAACAATAATGCTCTTTTCCTTGAAGCAGAATATTTTTCAGCATCAATGGCTTCTAAATAATTTTCAAAAACTCTTAGCCATTATGCCATGGTGTGATTGGTTTACCAGGTTCTTGTAAAAAGGCAGGTGGATGTAAAATATTAGTATTTGAATTAGCCATGACAACAGTACCTGAAACGGAATGAGATTACAACATAAACTGCAAACAAAAACAAATATATATATATATAAAGTCACCGTAATTAATCCCGTAAGATCAGAGAAGCTGAAGAAAAGGTTGAAAACTTGAAATTCAAACGACGAATTGTGTGCCTGTCACAGAAACAAGCATCAACATGAAAAACGAGACGAGCTCCGTAACCTTCTACATCCGTATTTACATATATTGATTTAAAGATGGCCGCCACTAACGTGAACAACGTGCTGACGTCAATACGTGCTGTGCCGCTTTGCTGGTTTCTGCAAATAATTGGGCTTGCACTGAAGAGTTGACGCGCCTGACGTGATCTTTACGTAGATGTGCTTCGATGCGGATGCAGAAGAATGCCGTACGCGCTCGCTGCTCGGTACCATGGAAATGAAGCAGGAACTGTAGAACGCGTGCTGGATTGAAGGATAACAACAGAGCCAATGGTAACGGAAAGTTTGAGAAAAAGTTGCAAAATTACTCACAATACTTGTAGAGATTCAAAAGAGTCCGTTTTTTTTCTTTTCTATTTCGTCCATGGCGAAGATAATAAAGTTTAAGATCCTTAATCCAGTTCTTGAAGAAGTTTTCGGATAAATCCAAGTAAAATGATGAAAAACCACTTTGGTCGGTGGGTCCGTAATTCTCTAAAAATTTTGTAGAAAGCCACAGGATCGTCGCCAAATAATGTAGTGTGGCAAAATCAGGAAATTGAAATAAAAGAATGAACTGTTAATCCAGGAGAAAGTTTATTCTCAAGTAAATGGACCCACAACTGTCTAGAACAGGAGCTTGGCAATCAATGCCAGAAAGACTCTACATTCTAGAATACATCGCTTGACATACAAATGATTACATACAGAGAATTCCTTAAAGCTGTAAACTTAACTTACCATAAATATCCTACATACCACAGAGGTTGATGTGTGCAATTCTAAATTTGTTTCCAGTCATGATGTTATTTAAGGGGATCCATCTTCTTGCATCGATCCCATTGTAGACATTGATATTGGGAATCACACTGTGAAATTGTTAGTTGATTCTGGGACAAAGATCACAATGATCACTCAGAAATTGTTTGAAGAAACGTGGAAGGGTTTTCAACCGCTTTCTCCGCCGGATCGCTCCCCTGTCTCATATGAAGGGCGAAAAATTGATCTAATGGTTTTTTTGAAGATGAGATGACATTTAAAGGCAGGAGAATTAGAGGAAAAGTATATGTCGCAGTAAAGGGACTCCACATATTGGGGTGGTTTCACCAAGGCCTATTCGGCATGATACTTAAACCTGGAGCTAAAGTACAGGTGTTAGTGGTTGGTAGTGAAGATGAAGTTCATATTTGGAAAAACAAATATCCTGAAGTTTATAGTAATAATTTGGGAAAAATCAAAGGATTCAAGCACAGGATTATTGTTAAAGATGGTGCTCTTCCCATCAAGCACAAACTTAGAGGAGTGCCGTTCAGTGTGAGAGAAGATTTGGAAAAAGAATTAAAGAGTCTCTGTACTAAAGGGATTATTGAGCCCACAGACTCTTCATTATGGCTTTCTCCCTTAGTGGTAGCCAGGAAGAGGGGATGGGATCTTCGAGTTTTTGTCGACTTGAGGTCCTTAAATAAAGAAATCTGGGTAGATTCCCATCCCCTACCCAAAATTAATGACTTATTTTCTTCCACCAAGGGAGCATGTTTTTTTTTTACAAAACTTGATTTAGCCAGTGCTTACCACCAGGTGGAACTGGATCCTGAATCTCGTCATCTAACCGCTTTTGTGTCACCTCTGGGAACATTTCGCTACTGTCGGATGCCTTTTGGGCTTGTGTCAGCAGCCTCTGTTTTTCAGAGGATAATGAGTAATATTCTTAGGGATGTTGATGGCGTCCTAGTATTTCAGGATGATGTTCTCATTTTTGGTAAAGATGTTGTTTCTCATGACGCCGTTCTGGACAAAGTCTTAACTTTATTCAAAAAACGTGGTGTGGTGTTAAAAAAAGAGAAGTGTCAATTCCTGTGTTCTAAAGTTGAGTATTTGGGACATGTTATTTCTCAGGATGGTGTCAGTCCTAGACCAGGGTTACTTCAGGCCATTGTTGATGCCCCTGAACCAGTAGACAAAGCTGGTGTGAAGTCGTTATTGGGGCTATGTGAGTACTACTCACAGTTTATTCCGAATTTTGCATCAATTGTACATCCGATAAGAAATCTTCTAAAGAAAGGGGTCAAGTTTGAATGGTGCAACGAATGTGTTATGGCTCTCAAGTTTGTTAAATCTGCTTTAAAAAATGGTTCTGCTTGGAAACCTTTCGACCCCAGTTTACCGTGCTGCGTCACTGTTGATGCCAGCCAAGTAGGTCTTGGAGCCTCTTTAACTCAGTCAGACAGCAATTGTGAAAACACAGTGTGTTTTGCCTCCAGAGTATTGAGAACTCCCGAGCTCCAATACTCCGTTATTGAAAAGGAGCTGTTGGCCTGTACCTGGGCCATTGAGAAATTTCGCCCATATATCTGGGGTAAGCGGTTTTTGCTTTTAACTGACCATAAGCCCTCAGTAAGTATTCTAGGTGGGAGCATGAGTAAGTGTTGTTCGTCCAGGATAATGCGTATGGTAACCAGACTTCTTCAATATCAATTCGAAGTGAAACATGTTTCAGGGGGAAAGAATGGAAGAGCGGATTTTTTATCCCGTTTTCCCATCATGTCTAGCGAACATGATGATGTCAATTTGGATGAGTTTTCTAGTGAGGATTGTGAGGACTGTTTGGCTGCTGTTCTGGACTTACCTAATTTGAATCTTGGCTCTGAGACTGATTGGGTACAGACTTTGGAATCTGATTGTGTGCTGCAAGAAGTTTGTGCTTTCGTTAGAAATGGGTGGCCCAGAGAAAAAGTTCTTTCATCACCTCTTCAGCCTTTCTGGAAGGTTGAAAGTGAGCTCTCCATTGAAGTTGGTTTGCTTTTCAGAGCGGACATGTTTGTACCTCCTGATGTTTTCCGCAAAACTATTATTCAGAGAGCCCACGAGGGTCACCTTGGTTCCACACTCACCAAGCGTCGCATCCGGGACACATATTGGTGGCCAGGAATGGATGCTGAGGTTGATCTGATGGTGTCCAATTGTTGTGTCTGCGGTGCGGCTGACAAGAGTTTGAAGGTATGTGTTCCTCCTTTGATGCCCATTGAATGCCCAAAAGGTCCATGGTTGAAACTGGGCATTGATGTCATAGGGCCGTATGAGGTTCTTTCAGGTGGATTCAGTTTCATTTTGGTCCTCATGGATTATGCATCAAAAAATGGCCAGAGGTCAAGATGGTAAAGGAAGCCAATACTAAGACTATTGTGGAATTTCTGAAAAAATGTGTGGCTGAGAGAGGGTTTTCCTGAGATTTTGGTCTCGGACAATGGAAAACAGTTCGTCAGCACAGAGTTTGAGTCATTTCTTCTTGAGTCTGGTGTGAAACACAATAAAAGCTCTTTATACCACCCTCAGACCAATGGTCTGGTTGAAAGGATGAATCGGGTGGTGGGGGAGTGTGTCAAGTGGGCCAGAGCAGGAGGTCATGATGTTTACAGAGCATTAGAGTCTATGGTATGGTTTTATAGAACAACGCCTCATTCCTCCACCAAGATTTCACCTTTCGAACTTTTGAGGGGACGGACGCCCAACACTAGTTTCAGGCCTGGATGGATGGGTAAGTGGATCAGGTCTGAACCTGATGTTGGCCAGCTAATGTCTGTTGCTAATGAAAATATGACTGGTACACAAACTAAACAAAAGCAATGGTTCGACTCCAGAAGGGGTGTCAAAGTAGCTCCGCTTGAGGTGGGGGACATGATTAGGATTAAATCTGCTGTTCATACTAAGAAGGGTGACAGTAAGTTCAGTGAACCAGTCAGAGTTCTCAAGATTGTTGGTAATGCGGTAAAAGTTGTGGGAGGTCATTGGTGGAACCTCAACAGGGTGGTAAAGGTTTGTGTAAAAGAGGTCACCTCACGTTCGAAGAGTGTGGTTCCGCCTTGTCTCAATCAAACCATTTCCAGGAAAAGTTCCAGAAATATTGTTAGACTTGCAAGATATAGGTCATAATGTTGTTTTTATTTATGAATTTTCTCTCAGTTTTTTTTTTTGTAGTTTTTTTTTGGGGGGGAGAAGAGAAGATATGTTGTATCTTGTGTGATTCCACTGTTCATAAATGTTAATTATATGGTATGTTTCCCTTTAATGCTGTAATTGTCATAGTGCTCTAGAACATGTAGTCACCTAGCAACTGTGTGATTCTAATGTATCTTGTTGGAGCTGCTGGTAGAGTTAATATCAATTACAGAGCACAACCAATGGCATGTCTTATTATCTGACTTAGTAGTCAGTATGGTTTTAATAAACCCAAATGCAAATACAGTACAGGAAAAGGAAAAACATCAGATGTCAATAGCAATTTAGTAGACAAATGGAAGATCCATTGGAGCCTTGATGTAGATGACTCAAAGTACAAGGTAGATGAGCAGACAGCCGACAGGTGTTTTGTCGTGTTAATATGACTTTTTCAATGCTCGCAATTGTTTTGCAACAGTGATTCAAAAATTCTTCTGAGAGACCCCGTAAAGTTTTCTAGGATCTCAAATGAGCTAGAACAATCACAATGACGCCACAGCGATCCTCATAGCATACAGAGTATCCAAAGTAAAATAATCAGGATAGGCAGAGGCCAGTGTTCTGGTGCGCTGCAAGTAGAAGTTCAAAATGTGACCAACAGTCAAGAAGTAAACATCAAAATGGTGTTATCGAGCATGAAGACGTCCACTGTAGTTCAAGGCAAACATCTGATATGATGTAGAAATACGTATATTCGTATTGAATTGAAATATAGATTGAGGACTCGTAATTAAAATTCCCAAGGTCCCATCATACGATAGTGAGAGAACCGAATATCTTCAGTCCTACTCCAGGCAGTCAAGCGTCCTCCAAGAATGGACGCCATTCTTGGAGGACGCGACGCGCGGAGTAGGACGTCTTCATGCTCAATAACACCATTTTGATGTTTACTTCTTGACTGTTGGTCACATTTTGAACTTCTACTTGCAGCGCACCAGAACACAGGCCTCTGCCTATCCTGATTATTTTACTTTGGATACTCCGTATGCTATGAGGATCGCTGTGGCGTCGTTGTGATTGTTCCTAGCTCATTTGAGATCCCTAGAAAACTTTACGGGGTCTCTCAGAAGAATTTTTTGAATCACTGTTGCAAAACAATTGCGAGCCTTGAAAAAGTTGTATTAACACGACGAAACACGTGTCGGCAGTCTGCTCATCTACCTTGTACTTTGAGTCATCTACATCAAGACTCCAATGGATCTTCCATTTGTCTACTAAATTACGATTGACATCTGATGTTTTTCCTTTTCCTGTACTGTATTTGCATTTGGGTTTATTAAAACCATACTGACTACTAAGTCAGATAATAAGACATGCCATTGGTTGTGCTCTGTAATTGATATTTGTTTGCGTTATATATGGGAAAGAGAATTCCTTTCTATATATAGGACGGACGCTGATAGATGGTACGGTGTTCTACATAGAGCACACCTATAAACTTAGTACTATTACAATACTGGGATAAGATAGAGACGGAGGTGCTGACTTGTTCTTGTAACCACTGCCATCTCCCCCCTTTTTTTTATAAATCGCTGTTGGTAGAGTTGGTTCTGTTGACTCTGCTGTCCATGTAGCCAATAAATAACCAGCTTTAAACTGTTCCTGTCTACCTGGTTACTACACTAACATTTGAACTAATGGACACTGACGTCACTGATGGTGAATGTATGTATGATATGGATGTGTTTATGTGGTGTTTATATACCGGACTCTAGCCAAAAGGGAGCTGAGTGCTCTGAAGGGTTAAAGACAAGCATAAAGTCAATGAGTGATAGGAGAGGTGGTTTGTTAGTGGTTATTGAATTGAGATGTAGTGTGGAGCTTCGAGTTTTTCCTAAACTGGAGAAGAATCGGGGTGGTCCTGATAGATATATGGATGTTGTTCCAGATCCAGGGTGCATAGATATTTTTTCTTTGTTTACACTTCTTAGTCTGCAATCTGATGGGGACCTTGTGGCAGGGGTGTCAAGAACAACAAGAGATTGTAAGCTTGTCTACAATATAAGCGGGTGCTGGTTGTGATCACATTATAAACAATGCTGGTGATTTTGAAGATGGTGCAGGCTGGAAAAGGGAGCCAATGGAGTTCCATTGGGATGGGCCTGATATGACCATATTTCTTTAGGACCTGGATATGACGCATTGCAACATGTAGGATGCCCTTAAGGAGTGCCAGTTTAGAGTCTTGGAGGCCATTGAGCAGGTCGTTACCTCCATTCAAGTGCAAGAGTACCAGGGCTTGAACAGCAGTTCTGAAGTTGTTTTCTGGAAGAAACTGTTTTAATTTCTTTAGAAGAGAGAGCTGTTACCAGGCTGTCTTTGTTTTTTGCAATGTGTTGTTGGAGGGTGAGGCTGGTGTCTAGGGTGAATTGAAGTGACTTGGCACTTGGTGAAAGGTGGAGTTTGAAATGGTGAATGATCATGTCATTGACCATGTTTGTACTGTTTCTTACTTGTTGTTCTTGGCAAATAGGATTCTATCTTAGTTGGTTTGAGCTTCAGGAAGGCACTAGACATCAAGGTCTGGGTGATGGTGCAGGCAGTGCTTGAGACATTTATTGTCTGAAGCAGAGACTTTCAAGTAGAGTTGCCTATCATTGGTGTTAGGACGGAAAAGTCCTGTAAATGGTAATAGAAGTGCACCCTTGATGTCTGGATCCCTAATACTGATTTTTGTTGTCATGTGCAAACATCCTATGAAAAAGGCTCATCTCATAGATTGCGGTCTTGTTCGACCGGGAGGGATGCCCAAAGTGCTTCCCTCATAGTGGTGGAAGGCTACTGCATTCACCAGGAGTTAAGCAGCATGAGTGCGGTAATTGCAATATACTGTGTACAGATCAGTAGGAATGAACAGGTCCTTTTTAACTTGTGTTACTGGAGTGGCGCCTAACGGCTCACTCACTTTTTAACGTTCCACTTCTGTGTGCTTAACTCACCATTGGGATACATCAGATTTGTGTGAAGTGGTGTATCTGCGCTGGGTGTACGTGTGCCTGGGAAGGGTACAATACAAGGATAGTGCAGTACTAAGCAGTGCATGCATAGCGCATGCATTCACTGGATGTTCCAGAGCCTATGAGTGGTAGAGTAACTGAAGAATGTAGTGCATATTAAATGCATATGCTGGATGTTTGTGTGCCTATGAGTGGCACAATACATAAAGGATACAGTGCCTGGCAGTGCAGGCGTGTTAGATGCAAGTGCTGAGTGTATGTGTGCCTCTGAATGGTACAGTACATGGAGGATACAGTGCTCAGCAGAGCGTGTATGTTGCATACATGCACTGGGTGTATGTGTGCCTGTGAATGGTACAATACATAGCGGGCCCTGGGTTCCATTTTGAGAGACCCAGGCCTGCATGGTGAAACATGGAGAGGAGGGAGAGAGATCCCCAGACAGTTTTGTAGATAGCTGCATTCCTGTAAGTTGGGTGGGACACACACTGGGGAGGGGAGGACCAGGCCTCCCCTTTACACTTCAAAGGGTGCTCTTTGATTCAGTGGGAGGTCACAAGAAAGGGGCCTGGGCACATATCAGGAAGGAAATGGGGCTAATAAAAGAATCATAAAGAGTAGGGGTGGTGCCCTGGGCTAACCTTTTAAGGCACATATCAATGTGGCTGACATCTAGCTGTGAACTCTAGTCACTCATGTGGCCTGTGTTGTGGGACTTTCAGCTTTGGAGACACTCCTGCTGTGACAGACTGCTTTACAAGAGTAAGGGGGAGCATAGAAGTATTTTCATCAAAAGAAGCAGAATCCCAAAATAAAACTTGAAATACTCAGACCGAAATCACCTTTGGTATATGGAAATGGACTATAAGAAGGGGAGGTTGAGATCCCAAAAATTGTCATCAGCCAAGCAGCCAGACAGGCTTGCAAGGGGAAGGGAAGCTCTGCAAGACTTCTGCCTGTGAACAGGAAAGGGGGCCAAGGCCTGCTAGTCTCCTTGCTGGGTGAGGGACATCACCCAAGGAATCCAAGACCACCTGCCCTGGAGCACCAGCACCTGCCTGCTTGTCAAGATCAGTGTGCTCTGTGAGGAATAGGAGAGTGGGAGAGAGCGAGGTCCAATGGAGGGTCCTGTCATGTGGACCCTCGGTATGAAGTGTGAGTAAAATGGCTGATGCACCAATTGGTTATTGCCCGTGTGCAGGACTGAGTCGTCAACCCCCCTTATGCCAGGAGGGGGCAGCCGTGAAGATAGCCATGTGAAAGACTACTGTAAGGGCAGAAGCCTTGTGAGGTAGCTGTGCTGCGATTCCGTATGCTAGGAGGGGCCACTGAGGAAAAGGACTGCGTGCCATGAGGGCCAAAGCCTGGTGCAGTAGCGGTGCAGCGACCCCATAAGCCAGGAGGGGCTGCTGAGGAAAAGACTGCCATGTGGTAAGGGCCGAAGCCTTGTGCGGTAGAGGAGGAGCGGCAACCTTGGATGCCAGGAGGGGCCACCGTTAATAACTTCACCGTGCTGATCTGGTCAGAGCCCGTGGACAGTGAGTTGAAGTGACCCTGTATGTTGAAGGGTGTCACCAGGAGCACTATGGACTGCGACTTGTTATTTCCCCCCCACTGGAGAAATGAGAACTCCATGGTAGTACCCGTGCACCTTCACCTAGGCGAGGAACCCAAGACAGGATCATCGTAGCCACCCCCCATTGGGAGCCGAAGGAACACTTACTCCGCAGGTGGACAGCATAATGCCGCTGGCCCCTCCAGGAGAGCAACCACGAGTGTGAGAACCTGCACCCACTGAGCGCAGCCGCCTGGGCCACATGCGGTAGACTTACCCAAACTTGGCTGCAGCTGCTGTGAGCGCCCACTGACGGGTCGCAAATCAGAACTCAGGACACTCCAAGCCTGCCGATGCGGGTAAGACTTCTTTCCTGCCCTATGGCTCCGGGGGAAATTGCTGCTAATTTGAGTGCATTTGAGCTGGAACACTATTGACTTTAAATCAGAGTCATAGTTTACTCTTGAGACTCAGACTACTAGGGGGGCATACCCTGAATGTTACCAATAGCGAATGGGGAATAACCATTATCACTAACACGAGGGACAGGATACCGCCAAAGAATTACTGGAACACTAGCCTCAAGGGAGGGCTGTGCAATTGTTTGTGAATGTCTTATTTTTCCTTTTTGTGGCTATAAAAATAAATGAAATAGTTATCTTTCTTCATAAAAGTGAGTATTTGGCAGGACAATGATTTATTGCTGCTGTTGCACGCATGTTGAGTTTTGAGCCTTTGTTCACTAATCTGTATCCACCTCTCTCCGCGGGAGCCTTGGACTGCTCGTACCATGCTACCCAGAGAGTCAAGTGCAGAAGGGGTACTTGGCCAGGTTGCTCGGAGTCCATAGCAGCATGGGCCCCCAGACATCAAGAGTAAAAGGCCTCAACCCCTATGGTTGGGCCCAGTAACCCCTGCTTGCCCCGTGGCCCTCTATTAGTGGCTTTGACTATGAGTGAACTGGTGAATCTTGATGCATTTATCTATGAGTAGTGCACCGAGTGGCTCCATGTAGAGGTTGAAAATGAGTGGAAACAGTATGGAACCTTGGTGACTCTGTACGTAGTACCGATCATTTGGAACATGGAGGTGCACATGTGAACAAACTGGTATTTGCTGGAAAGGTAGGAGGAGAACCACTGAAGGACATTACCAGTTAATCCCATTTGAAAGTGCAGGGTACGTATAAGGGTTAGATGATCAACTGTGTGGAAGGCAAATGAAAAGTCCAGCACTATCAGAAGATAAGAGTCATCCTCACCTTTGGACAGTGGCGGCAGGTGGAATTTTAAAGTGGTAGGGCGAATGCAGAACGAATCAACGTATGCGAGCGAGCGCAGCGAGCGAGCCCGACGGCAATAACGGGGGTGCCGGGGGGTTCTCCCCCCGTGAAGAAATTTTTTAAAAATTGGCATCTTTTTGGTGCGATTTTCAGCACTATTTCTGTGATAAATGGACTAAAAATTCAGTTCTTCTAGGCATTCATAAAAGAAAACTCATACATTATTTCAGAGAATTTCTGGGTTGCCAAGCAAGTCTGACTTCTGAAGAGGGCTAGGGTACTAAGCAAGACTGCTTTGGCGCTACCCTTTCCAATAGAAAACACTACTTAGTGATGTGAACAAGTTCAATGGACAAACCTGGGGTCTAGGGAGAGTCCCTCTCCTGAGAAATACATTTTAAAAAGATTGGCAAATGGTGCATTTTAAAGCACATGAATGCAGCGATAAAGCAAGGCCTATTAAGCAGTGGGAACGTATAGTCTTGAAATATTAAACACATTAAAAACTGCCCCGTATCTTCTTGCATTAATTTGTTCAACAGTTACTGTAATATGTAAATTGTTCTGCATGATAACTTTAGCCCTTTAAAATGTATGCTTGCCCAGTGTCTTGCACTGCATGCAGCATTAACTTTGGAAAAATATGCTCTAACCAGACTTCGGGAAGCACCCACAGCTGCTGGCTGTAACCAGTCATATAGAAATATGTGCAGACAGGTCTTTAAGTGAGATGAAAAAAGTGTGTGCTCCCTATAAAGGAACATGCCAAATACATTTCTGTGATTCCCATAGTGTGCCATCAGACCGGTATTTTGGTTTCTCTCTGAGATATAATTTTATCCAGATAAATGGCACAGCAACTGTGAGTGTTTTGATCGTGCGCGAGGCCCGGAGCGCGTGCTCCACAGTTGATGCACAGTACTAACGGAGCTATCGCATTTTCCCTCTCATGAAGATCTTGTTTTCAACAATCCATTACCTTATCTCGCCGCCATTAATGATGCTGAAAGTGGAACGAGATAACATGCCTAAATTGCCAGAGGAGCGCTGTATCATCAAAATGACAGGATTATTAAACAAAGATTACTTTGGACGGAGCTCCGAGCTCGAAGTTGTCTGCGCGGTTTGCCACTGTGTTCACGTTTCTTTTTCATCTGTTCACTTGTATGAACCACTATGACAGCAGGCCCGGAGGTGAACTCTAAAGCTGGCGGCCCCGTTGCGGGTGGAGTAAAGACAGTGTGGTTTACATAAGGTGCTCCACTAACCTGAGTGCCTTTGACTCGGTCCCACAAACTTTAAAATAGGCCCATGGACACCTGCTTCAGGCCTGAAAGAAATCCCTCGCTTAGGCACATGTCTATGTCCACGTTTCAGTCTTCTCTCTTCAGCGATTGAACCAAAAAAACACAACATCTAAACGTGACTTCGTTTTTAATCTACTGGAAATGGAATAAAAAGAGAAAGTTTGAAGAACACCTCTATTGGATATGGACTATATAATTGTTCTTCAAAGTTGATGTGTGGTGCACCTGTGCTTGTGTTTTGAACTGTTAGGTTCCCAAGAGAACTAGCATTGTGACGGTGGGTGCGATTCAGTGTGCACACAGACCCCAGTAAGTATAGAGGGGTCAACACTGGTAGAGGGATAGCAGGTTAGGTGCTGTTAGTCAGAAGGCTCCACTGTCAGGTTCTCCTGTTTACGCATTTTTACCCCTTGTTTAGCACTGACCTGTCCTGTAAATTTATACGGATAGGTAAAGTCCTTAGACTACTGATAAAATAAAAGTATGCCAGGTTTTAAAGACAGACGACAGGAACTAGCCCAGGACTTATTCGCCACCAGTTCCAAACCGGGAGGCATGAATGGCAATGTTCCAAAAATAGAGGGTCTGAAAGCTAAGTTCCAAAAATTAGAAAAATTAAAAAACATGAAATGTCCAGATGGTGAGACAGCACCACCCTGGAAAAATACATTGAAAATGAGAAGATACCCCGGGCCTCAGAATTTAAATTTTTCCTACTTTTGAGGACCTTGACAAGGAATCACTTGAGGACTGGGAAGGAAATCTCCGCAATGCCTCATTTAACATGATGCGCATTTTAATTAAGAACGCGAAAAAAAGGGTATCAAATTGCAACAAGAAATTGAGGAACTAGAGAAAGAAATAGCGACATCAGAATTAAAAGAAGTAGTAAAGAAAAATTATGTCATCCTGGATGAGATTCTTGAGGACCATCAAATATACTTAAGAGATAAGAAGGTCAAGAAAATCAAAAGGGATGACAAGGATTACAAAGATGGGAGAGTTTACACTTTCTCCCACAAGTATGACAATGTTAAGATACCTGGTAAAGGTAAAAGACCAGGTGAGGACACACTAGAATTAACGTCTGCAAGTAGTGTAACCTCTCTTTCATCCGTGGCCAGTTCAGTTGTAACGGAAGAGTCAACTGGCACAGTTGAGACTGAAAGTAGGTCCAATTTTTTATTGGAAATGGAGAGACTCAGATTGGGTGCAAGATCAACACCAAAAGATCAAAAACCAGAAGGGGGGGGGATGAGATGGCAGGAGTATAAACAGAAACAACAACAAAAAAACAAAACAGGAACCAGTTGGCAGAATGACCAGATCGAAGAAAACAGGGAACTAGAGGGACCAAATGAGAAGGGAGATATTCCTGATATGAAATTAATGATTGTTAACCTGTCTGATAGAGTTCTTTCTAAAGATGATGTTTCAGTCTTAAGCAAAGGGCTTGGTTTTTGCCCTAATCAGATGGGCAGCGATGTTGATATCTTTGTTGATTTGTCAAAGTTCATTAGACTACTAAAATTGAAGGACCATTTTTTGCGTAATCCATCTATTTGAGCTAAACCCTCTGATGAACGTGTCCCTCCAGCATATACTGTAAATGAAATAAATGGCATTCAAATGATGATGTCTGTTGAACATGAAACATCCATTGAAGTAGACCTGATCAGAAATGAACTGGAAATTGTGGAGGATGTGTCATTGGATAGTGCCTTGAAAGCAAAGTTCAAATATATTCCGATTGGCACACAACCCCAATATAGACCTATTCAGAGAGAGGGTCACACAAGGTTTTTACAAACTATTGGAACATCCCGCCCCCCCCAAATCTAAAAAGTTACAACTTGACGGCAGGCGAGAATGCAGCATTAAAGGGACTCAAGTCTGATCCCTCATTCGTCATCCGTGAAGCAGACAAGGGGGGGAATGTGGTAATTATGGAAAAGACTAGCTATATGAGGGAAATAGATCACCAACTAGCGGATATATCCTGTTATACCAAACTTTCAGGGAATCCGATCAAGACCCTAAGTACACATATAAACATGAGACTTGTAGAGTGGCGGGAAAGTGGCCTATTAAGTGAGGAGGAGTGCAGATACCTAACGGTCCTGGAACCTGTGCTCCCGTGCATCTACATTTTACCGAAAATACATGAGGGAGGCCCATTTCCACCAGGCCGCCCTATCATTTCTGGGGTTAATTCGCCCACGGAAAAACTTTCGGAATATGTGGACCACTACATTCAGGCCCTAGTGCTAAATCTGCCGGCTTATATAAAGGACACCAAAGATATCCTAGGAAAATTTGAAGGTTTTACCTGGTCTGAGACCTTGATTTTTGTTACCCTGGATGTAACCAGCTTGTATACGTGTATTAAAAAAGAATTTGGTGTAAAGGCACTACAATTTTACCTGGGACAAAGGACGGCAGACCATTATTCACATAATGAGGTTCTGCTGGAAATGACTGATATCATTCTGTCAAAAAACATTTCCTCCATGACTCTGAATGGTTTCATCAAATTCAGGGCACAGCAATGGGCTCCAGGTTTGCTCCCGTTTATGCCGGTCTTTTCATGGGCTGGTTTGAGCGGGAGCACGCCTGGGGCCGTCATGCAGCAAGGTAGATGGAGCATGTGATTTTCTGGGCAGGTACATTGATGATGTTATTATGCTTTGGGATGGACCTGCCCAGAACTCTTGGAATATCATGCTTATCTAAATGATAATCCATTTAATGTTAGGTTTACCATCAACTACAGTAATGAGGAAATTGACTTCTTAGATGTCACTTTCTTTATACAGGAAAATCACATTCAAAGTCGCACACATAGGAAAAGTACTGCTTGTAATAGTACATTACACTTCCAGAGTTCTCACCCTCATCATGTAATTAACAACATCCCCTATGGGGAAATGATTCGGATGAGACGTAATTGTAGCACTGAGGATACCTTCTTGCAGAACATCGGGGAGACAGAGAAACGTTTCCTAGCTAGAGGGTATCCTGATGTGACATTGAGTAAAGCACATAAGAGAGTCATGAAAGTCCCTAGGGCAACCACTCTGACATCGAATTCAGGCAATAAGGCCAAAAAAGTTCCAATTTCGTTTAACACGCAATACAACGACTGCAGCAGCAGGGTATATAATGTCCTTTCGAAAACACTGGCATTTACTGACAGATATACCGAGTCTTCAAGGTACGTTGGCTGTTAAACCAAAGGTGACTTACAGAAGAGGACAGAACTTACGAAATATGTTATGTCCCAGTTATGTCACCACTCCCAAACTCCAAACTTGGCTCACGTCGACAGTGACAGGCTTCTACACATGTAGTGAATATAGTGTTTGTAGGTTGGGTAGAAATAAGACCAAAAGCTTCTGTTTTAATACCAAACGGAGATACAACATCAAACACTTGATTCATTGTAAATCAAAATATGTGACGTACATATTGGGCTGCCCATGTGATAAGATCTACGTGGGCAGTACCAAAAGAGCACTGAAAATAAGGATTCAGGAGCATTTAAGTGCCCTCCGCAATGGGGACCTTAGATACCCCCTCACATTTCACATGCAGGAGAACCATGGAGACAATGAGGATCTCTGGTTCATGGGGATTGACCATGTCCCGGTCCACCCGAGAGGGGGGAACAGGGAGTTGCCTTTAAGAAAGAACGAAGCAGGGTGGATCTGTAGACTTTGAAGTGTTGAATTAGGGCATAACAGCGACAATGAAATGCATTATTTCTTGTAGAGAAATTATTGAGATCAACTGTCACAATCAAGTCGCAAAACAGAACTCACCAAACACCCCCCCCTTTCAACTAAATATGGGTACCCTTGGTAACTGCTGTAAATGGAGTAACTCTTCTATGGGCTATGTATTCTGAGTTTTATTTTTTTTGTATGTAGTGAATGAGACACTACCATTCATGTTGGTTGTGTGACATCACACAAGTTTGTACCACGAGGAGGGAAAATTTATCTTTAAAGATATGACTTTGAATACTTACAGAAACCAGACAGTATTAATCAGGTCTTTGTTGTGCTCACCTATTTATGAGTATTGTGTTCGTTGCTTTGACAATTGCATTGCTGAGCTTTTCTTGAATGCGGGGACATGGACCTGTCTTTCTCCTTTTTTATTTTCTCATCTCTATTTCTATTTATTTGTCTATTTTTCTTATCATATTTTGGAATCTCTGGATACGTTGTCCATCTCTTTCTTTGCCTTTGAAGTTAAGATGGTGATTTATGTGATGTGGTTATAAAGCATTGAGCTTTGGTGATCTAACAATGTGGTGTTGTACTGTGGGAAACGTATTGGCCCTTGTTGTTAGTACACACCGATCCCCGAGGGGGGAAAAGTGCAGACTGTGTTTTATGCCTCTTCGATTTGTTTGCCAGAGGGGAGTGATATTGGAGCGGGCCATTGACTTGTTTGGTTACGGAATGTGACGTTTGACTCTCGCACATGGGAGGGCATGCTGGAACATGCCCTTGGTACCGAATTGAGCCGTGATTGAGGCTTCTGGGAAATAATTGTGCATGGATACTCTTTGTTCTGTCACGGCGGTCTATTTTCTTCTTTTCTTCTATTTTATCTTTTTAATCCATGACATGATGGCCACCACTTAGGATCTTCGAAATTAGCAACATTAATTCATGATAAGATGGCCGCCATTTATATTCTCAAAAATTATCGACATCTGTTTAGGGGACTTGCAGGCTGTGCCTATTGATAATATAGAAATATATAATATATGTTGCTCAAAAGATATAATACTCTTTAATATATACAATTTTGGGAGACTGTGGACCTTTGTTTCTGTTTCTACACAAATAAGAGGGGGCCTTTATAGGGAGGCATATTTGTTTCATGTTCGATTTTTGACACTACCTCATCTTGACCCCCTTAGTCCTCCGGTATTTTACTGATCACATGATAATGGAATAGATTAATGTTCACCACGGGCTCTATTTGGCTTATAAAAAGAGGTTGCTTGCTGTATGACGAGCACCATTTAAACATGGCCGCCATGGAATGCGGATACTTCAGGACGCTTGATGGATACGCCCTCTCATGTGATGCAGGTGTTATTACTTGTCCCGGGCTACCGCGAGTATTTAAATCGACCTTGATAAGATTTCGGTTTCTCGTTCTGCTTCACATCGTTGCTGCCACGATTCTTGGTACTTCGATTATGACAGCCTTATTTCGGTAAGCTGACTGGGAGGTTATATATATATATATATATATATATATATATATATATATATATATATATATATCTTTTCCTAAGCCTCGCTCCGTACCCCGTCGACTTTGTGTTATTTTCACTGTAGTTGCCCGTTCCAACAATATATAATTGTCTGTCCATCGCGCTTTACAGCCTAGCTGTCTTTTACCCCCGGATATTTTATTATGCATAACGCGCCCTCTTCACCCTTTATTTTCCATCTCTGGACACTATTATATTTATACCGTACATCTACTTTGTAATAGGGGTGGGGGGGTTGGTGTGCTTGTACTGTGGAAATTGATTATGATGCTCCGTGAGGGTGAGGGGAAATAGAATCAGGAACGGAGGGTTCTGTCCTCATGATTAGTACCTGGGTTGGCAGGATGTTGCGAACTATCAGTGGAAGCCATGTTGCCTGGCCCTTACACTGTCATGTGGTTTGTGGCCTCCTGGTCTGCCTTGCTACGTTGGCTTAGGCCTGGCTGCCATGATGCTTTTTTGCGCACGTTACTTTGTGCCTTTGTTTTTCCAGCCTCTGCTTCTGCCCTGCTATTTTAGAACTGTCTGCATTTCTGTCTTTCACCTTTTCTCCTTTGAGTTACGTCTGCACAACATGTACAAGGTCGAAAAACAACGTCCCTTGTTCTTGCTGATCTGGCCAGTCCCTCGCACTTAGACAGAACACTAAGTACAGCTGCACTGGAGAAATTCATGTGCTTTTAATATTGTGATTTCACGGTTAGAGGCACTTGGAGAAAAACCTTTCCAGAGAGAAGAGCTGTGCTTGTCTGATGATGTAAACCTTGCATCTAGATATTGAGGTATGGGGGTTCGCCTGACAATGCCCAGAGGTCTTCTGTTCTTATAATAAACTAGCTACTAGCACGGCGAGGGTGGTATGGTCATTTAGCCCTATATCCACTGCTTTATGAAATGCTTTCCCCGTTTGTATTCTATGGAATTGTAACTATGCTGATGATATTATCCTTATGCATTATGCTGATAGTACTGGCACGTGTACTGTATCAGAGCACGGTAGTTGAAATAAATATTTTGAACTATACAGTGTCTCTTATTACGCACGTTGTGGACAGGTATGAGTGAGTTATGAAAGGGTGTTCTTGTTCCCGCGAGTCCTGAGAGAGAGAGATACCGTGTTCTGGGTTGTCTAATCATTGGTAGCATCGCTGCTCATGAGACGCTACAGCTAGTCGGATTGGGATTGTGGGTACTAAGGTTTATGGTTGGCTCACCACTATATTCCGAGGTCCTATTATCCTGTGCATAGCTCTGTGTATGGGCAGAATCCCTACAACATGGCACGACCAACGAGTGGGCTGCTTATCTGCGAGACGCTTGAGTAGTACTTGTGCTTGTCCACAACCCCCTTCGCAGACGCATCCGAAAGCGGGTGTGAGGGCGATACCTCCTATATTGACGTTTTTATAGGTTCTTTCAAGCTTGAAGTTGTTAAAAGGATTTTAAATAAAACCCTATATTGTGCTGCCTCATATTAGGATGTCGAATATTGTTAGCCTTAAATGGCTGTCCAAAATGCGGCACATAGCCGCGCAGCGCTCTGGGCTCACTTAACAGTGTATGGAGTGCCTGACGAGGGTGTCGATCTGATCTTTGTGGTACAAGCGGATCCTGCTTACCACTTTGGGGTGTTTTACTCTTGGGTCACCTTTCCAGCGGTGGATGGGACTGATAATTTGTTCCATGAATATACAGCCACCACTGTTCCTAATCTCTATAGACCGTATAGGAATCTTGAAGTACCGCTCACGGCATGGCAACACCGTGTTTGGTTTGATGGCGCCCTCCCCCAACCGGTTACCTCGGTTCGTTTAGGCCCCTTATCGATTGAAGGGGCCACCTGGCCTGTTTTGGCCGGGTATACCCCACATCCGCGTTATATGACGCTTGCAGTCGCTGAACTGCGTAATTTGCATTCGTCTTTGATGCGTGTGCATAGAGCTTTAGTACAGTTTGTTACAGGCAACCTCCAGGGAGCCCCGTCTGGAGTTGCAGCCCATCCAGCTGGAGCAGGCGGTGTAACCATAAGTCCCGTCATGGTTAATTCGGTGATGGGCAAGCGCCCACAAAATAAGGATGATTTTCCTTATTGGCTTGCAGAAAAATTTGACCAGCTGGAGGCAGTTTTTCCAAATACCTCTCCCGTGGAAAAACACAGGATTCTGACGATTAGTTTGCCAAAAGACTTGATCCCCGAGTTGGCAGACTGCAACAACTGGGGTAAGGTATTCGCAGCAGTATATGTGAAGTGTTTCGGCACTCCTTCCATGCCGGTTCTCCCCTCTGTAATTAAACGAGTGCAGGATGAGCATGGCCCTGAAGCGGCTGTGGAATTAGGGATGAGACTGTGGGAGTGTTCGACGTAGTAGCTGATTTGATCCTTGCAAATGTCAAGGGCGATGCAGTTAACTTTCAAGTAGCTAATGCTTTGGCTTTGATCCCAGAACCGGACAAGCCGCGCGAATTACTGAAAATTATTGCACAGGCTTACAAAACAATTGGCCGCAATAGCCTGGGAGTTAAGCCTTTTGCTAAACCGCAAACACAATCGCAACAACAACCAAAAACTCAATCTGAGAAAGATGAGAAACCGTTCTTTACTAAAAAGAGCTGGAGGTTGCAAAAACAGGGTAAGCAACAGAAGAAGCCGTGGTCGCGAGGCGCATCCCCTGTTTCCGTCTCTTCTGAATGCACTTATGATTTGCGCGATAGGGCGAGAATTAAATCTCCAGAGAGATTTCAAGTCCCTGATTCGCGTTCTCCTCGTTCTTCACAGGCTCCAACAACCTCCCAGGCTGGTGGAGGAGATCGCCAGGATAGAGGCAGGGGTCGAGAGGCTCCACAGGGACGAGACCAACCTCGACAACAAGTCCGAGGGAAATCAGAAGAATTTCAACGTTCTCGCCCACAGTTTCAGAAGAAGAAAGTTGCAGCTGTAACAGCGAGGTATGCCACAGATGGTGAGAACGAGACTCCTGAATTGGACGTGGGCAGTGACGCTCCTAGACAGCGCCGCGGAAGTTACCATAGTGCGGGAGGCGCTACGTCCTCATGTGGAGGCGACAGCAACTGAAACATTCATTACTGTCGAGACAGCAGACACCAGAGTGGCACCCTCTGACAGACTATATAATATTGTCATTCAAATTGAAGGTGACATACAGCGTGTTATTAAAGGGATTTTTTGGGAGAATCTGACCTCTTCTTACGACATTCTGTTGGCAGAGGCGGATTGGCCGCCCCCATTCGTACTTGCTGCGCGTAGAGGGGAGGAGGTAATCCTTCCGAGCTTTTCTCGTCATGTCCCCAAGGACAAAGCGGAGGCTCTCGCAGCCGAGTGGGCTGTGTCCCTGGCTCCAGCGTTATACCGCAACCACGTGGGCTGGGATGAAGACTCTTCCCCCCCATGATATTCCTTTGCGGTCGCTGCCACAGCCACAACCCCAATATCCCATCAAGCGGGAAGCTAAAGATCCCGTTTCCGAAATTCTGACAGTTAGAATATCAAGGAGTGATTGAAACATGCGTGTCACCCATGAATAATCCCCTTTTCGCGGTTTCTAAACCCGATGGATCGTACCGCTTAGTTTTGGATTACCGACATTTGAATTCTCATTGTTGGACCTTTGCGGTGCAAAACACACACAGTTCTGCGCTTGTAGACAGTCTGGTTCGTAAAAAATATAAAACTACACTTGACCTATCCAATGGATTCTACAGGCACAACTTGGCCCCGGAGAGTAGCCAATGGAGCGCTTTTACCTCCGGTGGTAAACATTTCAAATTCCGGCGTTTACCTATGGGCTACAAGAACAGTCCAGGCGTATTCGCTGCCCATGTTGTCTCTTTGCTAGACGGCATAGACCCAGATGCATGTTCGTACGTCGATGATATCTATCTGACAGACGACGAATTATACCCGCATCTTTCCCGAGTGGACCGCATTATTCTAGAATTTGCGGTTTTAGGTTACAAGTTTAACTTTGCCAAATCTCACATTGCTGAATTTACCGTTTTGTTTTTGGGCTATGAGCTCAACAATGAAGGTAAGGGCTTAGCCCCCCATTTCTTGGAGAAGTGTGCACTTTTGTGCCCTCCAACCACTCTGAAGAAACTTCAGTCTTTACTGGGTTTTCTAAACTTCGGGCGTACTTACATTCCTGAATATGCCCAGCGTATCAAGCCACTGTATGCCTTGATACAACCTAACTTTACGAAGTCATGCTGGCTTCCGGAGCATTCCTCCATACCGCAGTCTTTGCAGACAGACCTACTTGAATCTAAATTCTTATTGACGCGTGACAACCACACAAACCTGGTGATTAGAATCATTCCAGGGGCAGTGGGTTTCACGTACTTAACCTTTAACGAAGGTGACACAGTACCGATCGCATACAAGTCACATCTTTACACTTCCGCAGAAATGCGCTTTTCATCTGTGGAGAAAAAGTTTTGACTGCAGTGCAAATGGCGATTCTAAAGGAACGCGCACTGGCACAGGGAAAACGCATTCTGGTGATAACACATATCCTGCCCTGGAGGCAGTGATGAAAGCAAGTGTTCCGAACTCTAAAGCTTTGCACCCCCGTTGGATACAATGGGCAACATCTTTGACGTCTCCGGATGTCACTTTTATCTTTGATTCTTCTCTTCAGACTCAGGAGTTTTTATAGTATGAATTCGTTCATCCTCCTCCTCTGTCCTTGCTACCGCTTGAGGAATACGAATGTATTATCTATACCGATGGTTCGGCACAACCGGCCACGGGTTCCAAGCATGCTTATTCAGCAGCGTGTGCTATTGTTGCAGGTACCATGGTGAACGGTAAGTTCAAATCAACTGTAGTGCACACTCAGCCACTAGGAGACAGTACTGCACGATTGGCCGAGCTGTGCGCATTGGTGCTCGCACTTGAGTTCGCTAATCCGGATGTGACCACTCTAATTGTGTGCGATTCTTACTACTGTGTTCAGTCTTACAATGACAATCTGTTCGCCAAAGGTAGCACAATTAAGCATAAAATGCTTTGGGTTCGAGTGGCAGATTTGAAACAACGTCTGCCACTCACACAGGTGATTCACACTCTTGGCCATCAGCGTGTGGGCGCACACGCTGTCGGTAACGGTTTGGCGGACGAAGCTGCCAAATCAGCAGTAGCCACGTGCTCAGTCGCAGCAGTTACAAGATCCATGACTAAAATAGATAATGATATTTTAGCAGCTATTGCTGCAACAAAGGAAGGTGCTAATTACCCTAGGGGTTTCCCTTCCAAATATTCTTATCAATTAGGTCCCGAACAGGCTCCTTACGTAAGAATTCCAGACGTTGGTGATCGGCTGATTCCCAACGCGGACCGCAGACTTTACTTGATAACGGCCGCACACGAAGGCATGGCTTCGGCTCATGCTGGCGTGTCTGCGATGGTTTCCATCTTGCAGCAGCGTTACTGGTGGCGTGGTTTATACAAACAAACCCGTACTTATGTGCTTTCTTGTGACGTTTGTCAGCAGATTAAGCCTTCCACGGTTACACGACCACCACAGACCCCGCTCTGCATTTCTAACAGACCTTTTGGGTGTGTTTACCTGGATCACTGCGGTCCATTTTCTTCTGACACTGCATATAAATACATCTTAGTTGCAGTTGATTCATGCACACGTTTCATCTGGGTTTGGCCACAATGGAGTGCTGACGCTCGAAATGTCATAAGGGATTTGCGTGTCTTTGTGGGAATTTTCGCCTGTGGCACCTTCCATTCTGACCAAGGTCCGGCGTTCGCCTCTAAGGCTTACAAGGACGCAATGGGTTCATTGGGGGTGCGGGTGAAATTTTCGTCTCCATATCGGCCTGAGGGCAATTCTATTGTTGAACGAATGAACCGTGACTTAAAGCAATACTTGACAGCTAGAGTCTTAGGTACTGGCAGGAACTGGCTGGCCCACTTGTATACTGTACAACGTGCACTTAATAATCTCCCTAGAAGACCTCTGGGTGGGCGGACCCCATACGAAATGCTCTTTGGCATACAAATGTTTGTGCCTGACCTTGATGGTCTAGACATGGCAGCGCAATCCGCCATCTTTGATGTAGATAACCATTCTACTATGTTACAGGACTTACAAGAAGCCCGAGACAAACTTGCAATAGAACATTTACCTTCAGCCACAGACGTTGCGCTGCAGATTCCGGTTGCCGGCTGGCTTCCGAAGATTGGAGATCTGGTTCGAGAGAAGGTGGAGAACAAAAAAGAATTCGGCCCCTCTTATCGGGCACCAGTTCCAGTCCTTGGCTTGAAGGGAACTCGTACAGTCATCTTACCACCGCTTCCTGGTCGCAAAGAGAACAGATACATCTCAGTGGAAAATGTCAAGCTACAACATCTGGCCGATCCTGAATAGTGTTACACCAGCGGTCTCTTGTCCTGTCATTTCCCGGACAAATGTTTGTGGCCCTCCGGCCCGAACGGTCACTGATGTTGCTATCGAGATGGTAGATTTGCCTGATTGCTTACTCGACGACCCAGACTCCCCCTGCAACGAGGAGACTGAGTATACCTACCCCGCCAACGAGTCGGTGGCTCACCTACCAACAACGCCACTGAGCCCAACACGTTATTCCTTTGACTCGGATTCCACCTCATCACTTGTCCCGTCCAAATTCAGTATTTTTGTATCCTGGCTCAGAGACAATTTTTTGATTCGCCCTTGGACATACATCTGGTTGGTACTATTCCTGATTTTTCTGTTCATCTCCATTGGCTTCGTCACAGTGGTTTTTCTACTCATCAATGGTCACTATTTACCAGAACGCTCTGCAGTGAACTGTGTCGCTGGAACTTTGGCTCCACATTCTTCATCTCACATCATGAAGCGTGACCACACATTTGTGAACATTTCAGCTTTTCCAGTCGCTGATGGCATCGTATGGGATGCAGTAAATTTCCAAATTCATGGACCAACCGAGATTATTAATGTACCAAATGTCCTCCGTGTTTCAATGGGTGATGTCGTTAAAAGTAATATTCATTCTGACGATTGGGATGTGCATGCAGTATAATCATTATTTACTGATTTGAAATATTATGCTGCTTTTAATGCTGAAGATTTATACATGAATTCTGCAAGTTATGCCGATTTGTATTGTTACCAGCATTGGGGCAACCACTTTGTCCATAAACCAAGTGCACTGCGGGGTCTTTTTAACTACACCCAATGGGAGCATTGTCCAACCCCTTTGCCAGGTAGCTCCCAGACTCTTAGAAATAAATTTACTTACTTTTACAGACTTTGATAGATCGAACCCTGGGTCTTATTATTTTATATTAAACACTTCATCCACACAGAAAATAATGTTAATCCACACCAAATTGCTATATTCGGGTTCCTTTTTGAGCGCCTTAGCTGTGGGTGGTTATGAATACTGGAAGGACACCATTGACTTGAAATCTATTTGGGGCTCCAATCCATGGCAGGTGCAAGGCACAGAAGCCTTGCACCGTGCTTGCCTTATCCCGGCCCAAATTTTATTTTTAAATAATACCATCTATCAAACTACGTGTTGGGGTTTGGCTACTTCCAAACAATTGAATGCACCTTCTATTCCTGTATTGTCATCCCCTCCCAACACAAGCTTGCATTTCAATATGTCCCTTACATCGGTGCAAGCTTCGTTTCAGAACAATTCGTTTAATGTCTCCACGTTTGTTCAGTCACCCTGGTTGGCTTGGCCGACGGCAGCAGACGCATGCCAACTGCATTTTCATGACTCAGCTCCTGGGTACAAACAGGATAGGCCAGACCCGAGGTTTTCTGACTCTCGTACTGTTACAACATATTCTGTTGGTAAATTATGTAAACAGTGGTTTCAGCACTCTTCTTTAGATTCTGTAAAACAGCATTTGTCCCTGCTATCAGGCAACATTGATCTGTCCGATTTTGTTCTAGGGCCTCGTGGCCCTCGACCTAAGAGATTCATTTATGAGACCTATAATGAACTCTGGAAGCTTTCGCAAATTGAAGCTGCTTCCCGTCTAAGGGAAATAGATCAGGCAAATTTGGAAAAGGTGCTTGCTGTTGTTGACAATAGTATTAATATCCTGTCTTCCCGCATTTACACGTTAGAGAATATTGTGTCCTCTTTTGTTGATATTGTACAAGATGATGTTTCTGTGTTATATCATGGTCAGAATCAGTTGCGTTCAGTTATGCAGTTTGCATGGACTTTGCAGACACTTAAGATGGGTAAAGTTCCTTGGCACTTTTTGAACACCTCTGCCTTATTCCTGCCTTTTAATTTAACTGACAAACAGCAGTTCATGTCCATGAAGGATGCAGCATACACTCTGTTACAGATCGAGAAAATAGAGCCCTTACCATTCTCTGTGGCGGAATTGGATTCTGCCGTGTGGCTAGTGCATGGGGTTATCGCCTTGCCTTTTTCTTTATTTGAATTTAGTTCGTGCATGAAACATTATCCTGTGGGCCGTTTCCAGCCCTTGGGCAGTGCCTTCCTGCATGAACTTTGGTCCCTGCCTTTCATGTATAAATGCCTGAGGGACGGGAAGGACGTTTTTCTCACAGGGGAGTCATGTGATTCTACTGTGGGTCATTCCCTTATTTGCAAGAACATTAAATTGCACGGAGCTTGTAACGTTTCGGCTCCGAATCTTGCTTGTGTTTTAAAGGGCATTCCTGCTCCTGCTATTTCTCCTACTTTCACTGTGCTTGCAAATGGTAGCTATCTGCTTCTGAATAATCAAGACTGCTGTGGCATGCAGGCCGGCATACCCTATATTGTTACAGTTTCACACAGGGTTGTCTGCTGCAAAAATGTGCTTTTTCCTCCCCCGCACGACATCATAGATAGTTCCATTTGGCCTTCCATTCCTACTTTGAAGGCGGATTTCAATAAATTGAGCAGAATAAAGGCGCTATTATTGAACCAGGAGGTTATGCTCACATCCGCCCGGGAGACATTCATCCTCCAGGTGGCTAGTACCCACAGTGAAATACAGGCCCTTTTGAACACTAACCTCCCACAACATTTCGGTGAACTGATTCACCGTGTTTTTAATGCATCACGCACCGAAGGTCTGGTGCACTTTTTTAAAGTTGTGGGCTCTGGCCTTGTAACCTCCTTTCAGACTATCTTTGGTGTAATACCGGCTTTTATTCATTCCATTTTTTCCAGCGTCTTTGGCGGCTTTCCGTTGATCCTCGCCTTAGCGGCTGGTATACTGCTTTTGGTCTGTTTACTACACAATGGCTGCACCTCCTTGGGCCCTTCTCGACCCAGGTCGACTCCAGATGCTCCGTGAGCGCATCCTCGCTGGCTTCGGCATCCTCCCATTGGCGACGCTCAGTGTGTCCTATAGACTTTCTTTTCGCTTTGCGTATTTCACTTGCGTGCAACCTGTGGTGTCTTGCATCAGATGTCCTTTCTCGTGGTCCTTGGATTATTGCCTCTCCAATACGTCTCGGTCTCGACCGGATTTTGTCCTGCTGGTGGGTCCCTTAGAGGCCCATGAACTGGACTGTTCCGGTGCAGGCTACATGGCGTGTGCGGCTGCACTGGGGATTTTGGCACAATGGGATATCTGGGCGGCTGCTCAGAATCTCCTACAACAAAGTTATATTGAGTATCACGCAAGTTGTCCCGCAATGCTGTTTGCTGCTCCCTCTTGCGGCGAGGAACATGACTGCAGTTTTGATTTATTGGACTGGATGGCGTCGCTTTTTTCTGACGATTCCAACGATGTCCTCTTGGAAGGTGTGGCGTTTTTCTGCACTTACACTCTGTTGGATTAAGGGGGCCTTCGCTTTCCGCGACCTGCCTCGCTGGCTTTTTTTTTTTTATTCTACAATTTTTTTCCTCTCCCATTCATTGTCCTTCATGGGGACTATTCCAAAACAGAAGTTCATGTTCTGCTCCATCTATTTGAACTCTGTCTTCGTCCTATGTCTTAACCAATGGACTGCCCAGGGGAGGGTGTCATGTGGTTTGTGGCCTCATGGTCTGCCTTGCTACGTTGGCTTAGGCCTGGCTGCCATGATGCTTTTTTGCGCACGTTACTTTGTGCCTTTGTTTTTCCAGCCTCTGCTTCTGCCCGGCTATTTTAGAACTGTCTGCATTTCTGTCTTTCACCTTTTCTCCTGTTCCCTTTGGGTTACGTCTGCACAACATGTACAAGGTCGAAAAACAACGTCCCTTGTTCTTGCTGATCTGGCCAGTCCCTCGCACTTAGACCTAACACTAAGTACAGCTGCACTGGAGAAATGCATGTGCTTTTAATATTGTGATTGCACGGTTAGAGGCACTTGGAGAAAAACCTTTCCAGAGAGAAGAGCTGTGCTTGTCTGATGATGTAAACCTTGCATCTAGATATTGAGGTATGGGGGTTCGCCTGACAATGCCCAGAGGTCTTCTGTTTTTATAATAAACTAGCTACTAGCACGGGGAGGGTGGTATGGTCATTTAGCCCTATATCCACTGCTTTATGAAATGCTTTCCCCGTTTGTATTCTATGGAATTGTAACTATGCTGATGATATTATCCTTATGCATTATGCTGATAGTACTGGCACGTGTACTGTATCTTAGAGCACGGTAGTTGAAATAAATATTTTGAACTATACAGTGTCTCTTATTACGCACGTTGTGGACAGGTATGAGTGAGTTATGAAAGGGTGTTCTTGTTCCCGCGAGTCCTGAGAGAGAGAGATACCGTGTTCTGGGTTGTCTAATCATTGGTAGCATCGCTGCTCATGAGACGCTACAGCTAGTCGGATTGGGATTGTGGGTACTAAGGTTTATGGTTGGCTCACCACTATATTCCGAGGTCCTATTATCCTGTGCATAGCTCTGTGTATGTGCAGAATCCCTACAACAACACTGATTTGCCTTTTAACTTCATTTATAGGCTGCTGGTCGTTTGCTCACTCAATATAATATTTACTTGACGTGACAGAATTTGGGACGTTTTTCTCCTTTTTGTCGTGGCCTTGGGTAAGATGCCTCATGTGAGTAGAGCAGCTTTGTACTGGGGAGTGTAGATACATTTATACTAAAGGTTTTACTCGCAGACACTAATGGGTTAAATGGTAGAGCAATGTAAATATAAAATGTCGTATTTCTTAAATCAGGGGTAGATGGGACTTATCATGGTCATTTTTTGTTCTTTCAGGTAATCCTGTAGGCTATCATTTAGGCTCATATTAGCCTGGTGTAGCTGTTTCTCCAGCTTGTGGGCTTTTTTGCATACTCTTGATGCACTCGTTCTAGTACTATGAACTAGCACTCTTGGATGCTATCTAGTAAGTATCACTGTCCTTGAAATGATATATGTATAGTTTCTTCTAGCACTGATCGCCAAGCCTGTATGGAGTGCTATTAGTGTTCTTGTAATAATTTTCTCTTTTGCTCTAGACTATAAATTGGAAAGTTTGGATGTGAGCCCATGTGCAATACATTACTGCGGTGATTGATATCCGAATGTTGGGATCCTCCTACTAGCCATCAGTGGCATATCCTTTCATCTCTATATGGTCTTGAGATAGACGGTGTATATATTATCGATATTGTGTAAGTTTGCTTTGGAATTGGGTAGGCAACTCTATATTGATTTTATCTAATGGTTGCACCTCTAAACTTGACATATAGTCTATATTGACGTTCTCTATCGATATTATAGATAAGACTTGACGAGGAATGATTTACAAACAACGAAGACTGCTACTTACTAGCCTCTGGAGGGGATTGATCCATTTAATATCTAGTGGTGGGTATTCTTTCACTCTGGTCATTATCCATTATTGAAGTGTCGGTTGCCAACAAGATTCGGTTTGGCTTGGAGTGTTGTTATAACCTTATATTTTGGGCACACTCTATTTTTAATATTCTCTTATAATTTTTACTTTTTCGGTTGTTTTTTCTGTTGCTTTATCTATCTTCCAGTCCCTATGGGTAATCTTTCTCTTGTGTTGTTGCTAACAGGCGCTTGCTATAGTTTTCTTGTTCTGTTTAGACATGTCCAAATAAGAGGATTAAATTAGAGATATGTGGAAATTAGGCTACTTTTAAAGATACTTTGTTTAATCTAGGAATGCTGGCCTATACACTGCCGGTTTTAGGAATGCTTGTTCATATACTGTTCATCGGTTTGGAACATACCAATTGGTATTTGATAAAAGAATGTCGTTCTGTCTTACTGTTTGCTGAATTATTGTTTGTATTGTCTAAAAAGTAGTTTTATGTAGATAAGAGCTAGATAGACTAGCCCGTTTTTATCTCTGTATAGTATGTGATGTGTTATACTTGTTGTAAGTTTTGTCTTTTGATATGTATATTTATTTGTTTGAAATTAACAGCCCTGAAGAAGTCCTGCACTAGGACGAAACGCGTCGGCTGTACCGTGTGAAAAGTTATAAATTTTGACTTCGTTTTTAATCTACTGGAAATGGAATAAAAAGAGAAAGTTTGAAGAACACCTCTATTGGATATGGACTATATAATTGTTCTTCAAAGTTGATGTGTGGTGCACCTGTGCTTGTGTTTTGATCTAAACGTGAGCTGCTGCCTTCCTAAATTCACCGTTACACTTTAAATTACTGGAACCGCCTCCCTTTACTCATGCGCTATCCATATTCGTGCATCCTCACCTGAATATGCTTAATTAAACATACGTGCGAGCCAAGAGATGTACATGCCCTCTTTTTCACTCTCTCTTTATCTCTGTCTCCCTCTTTTGATTGCTCTGTCTCTCTTTCGCTCATTCTTACTCCCTCCCGCTCCTCTATCTTGGACTTACTCTTGCTTTTTTTCTCTGTCTTGCTCGAATTCTCGCTTTCTCTGCCTTCTGTAAATCTCTCTCTTTCCCTCCCTTTTGTTTCGCTCTGTCTCTCTCCCTCTCTTTTGCACTCTTCTCCTGAGCCTCTGTTTCCGGGCCTACCTTTATTGCCCTCTGTGCATCACATGGGTAAAGCTTTATATGATATCACCCTCCCTAGTATGACTCATGCTCCGCACATTAAGACATTGTTTTCTTTTTTCCGTCGCCTCATAGTATGAGGGACAACATCGTCACAAAATAATAAACGTTGACATTTCCGTGAAATACTGACGTGTCTCCAAACAAAATACTCCGGTTGAAACTTTAAATCTTCTTTGAAGTGCCCATATCAAACTTAGTTTTAGAATAATAAAAACGCACTTCAAACATGGCGCTGCGTCGTCTTCTTATTTTAAAAGTACGAATGTGTGCTATGTTACACCTCAGCAGTTGTGCTGAATATTACTTGAGAACGCCGTGCCAGTAAAAAAAACCACGGGTGTCATGTTGACTGTGCAGCTGACGGTTGTTCATTATGAATAATTGAATGTATAATATTTGAGGCTTTTCCAAGCGCCTTCAGCGGGAAAGTATATACAGGTACAATGTGGAGCTTGCAATTTTTATCAGGACAATGCAAGCAGATTTCAGCAAGGCTGGTTCCAAGTCATCTGTGATAAATGAGAAGATAAGACAATCAGTGCACACCATGACACTCTGTGCAGCTAGTTAGGCACACTTCAGAACTATTCAGGTGTGTTCACAAAGCTTATGAGTCTGGGGAGAGGGGTAATATATTCGCATCTTTCATGGTGGCCACTGGCCAAGCAGGAGTTTCTTTCTCAGACTTCACCCGGGTCACACACCTACAATAGATCTTAACTGCTCCTTGCCATGGCGGCACTTCCGTACGTGTCCACCCTCTGTCATGTGGTGCGAGAAGCGTTAGAATAAGTGTTACAATAACCCCATGAGGCGTGCTGCACACACAATACTTAAATGCACGTTCTTCTGAGGTTCCAAGTGTGGAAACCAATTTATCCAACACACATCACGTGATTTCACATCGGATTTAATAAGACCAACACACATACGTTATGCTCAAAGGCAAATAGGGCACCCCTTCACACAATCATCATGTGTTCAACATTACCTATACAGTTGTAAATGCAGCATTTTCAGAAGTCTGCAATGTCAGTTCAAAATATCTTTACTCGGCTATAAAGCAGCCATAAAACATCACAAACGCATACCAATAAATTATACAAATACAGATATAGCAAAGAATACAACAGAAAAGTTTTTAAAATTAAAGACTAAAAGCTCATAAGATACATAGACGTGATTCATATCTTTTCCTAATGAGGACTGCTATTTTTATAAAATTTCAAACCGCAAAACATATTTGTGGAGTCTAATCTAAAGGCTTATTATATGCTAATTTATATGATCTGATTTTGCTCTTGCGCAAAATGGGGACCAAGAATGAGCGACTTAGCATAGAAAATATAGTGCAGAGAGGTCATATGTGATTTGCCTAGATACGCCATCACAAGGACAGGGGGACAGTGTTCTAAGAAATGGTCCCTGTGATGGAGCAAGGACTCACAAATGAGACTTGCTCGGATGCAATCTTCTCACAGTATTAATTTATTAAACTTTGTATTGTTCATACTAACTCTTGCATACACAAACATAAGTAGCAAGGAAGCTTGCTTATGTGTCTAAACTAACAAATAACGCTTGTCTATTCTAAAATGGCCGCTAAAACGCGGGAACTTTACTGCGCATGTCTCAACCATATCACGTATTGTGACGTCTTTCTTTGCTTGGTGGGAAACTCTTGCTTCTGCGCAAGGTGCATTAAAATGGCTGCTTTATGTTTTCACGTGCTACAGCTTGCTCTCGTGTTATAATTAAATTGTCGTTTTCTTAACGCAATTAATGCGGGATAGAATTTATAAGTAAATGGGAATAGAGTAGAAAGAGTGGGTATACAGTGAAACATTTTATTTGTGATTTTAATATTTTCTTCTTTGACTTTTATTAGTTCGTAAATTTGGGCCTGGGGTTGGTGAACTGAAACTCGAAGAGACAATGATTCTGCGCATGCGTCCTGCATGGCTTCCCAGAGAGAAAAGGATGAAGTCAACCTGGACGTCGTCCAAGGCCGTGACCTGATGGCCAACACTGCTGTACCCATGAATGTCCCTACTAAAATGCAACAATGTACATGGAGAATGTATAAACTTTGTCGTGAGACGGGTGGGAAATAAAGCAAATGTATTAAATGTGATGGGCGGTATTTTAAAACAATGGGCTTTAGGAAATTGAACTAAATCAATATGGTGTGAGGATCAACCCCCTGTCCCCATCCAATCAGAAATAGTGGTCCCATATTTTGGCAACATTAATGGGAGGTACATGGGCATAGAAGGGTATAATAGATATAGAATTAGTTAATTAGAGAGACGAGACGAGACGAGACTAGACGCTGATAGGCAGAAGCTCCAGACCGACAAACTGATCGATTGCAGACTGAACCGCTGTCCAGAGAGGTCCTGAGGAGGGGGCGGCGGAGTCCATTAGAAGGAAGGTACGGGAGAATCGAGGAGAAGTCGAGTATCAGAGAGGGGAACGACGCAGGCGTCGTTGGTAGAGAGGTCACCGGTCCTGTCCTGAACCTGGAGGAGGTCTTTACTCTTCATCCTTCCTGGGTCCTATCTTTTCCAACTCCTTGGCCAAGGGGTTTGGTTCTCGCACTTTAGGTAAATATACCTGCAACCTTAGTTGCGCTGCTGTCTCTATCTTCTCCTTTCTGAGGGACCGTCATAAATAGATAATTATTATTCTATGCTTCATCCTTGATATACGATTAAGTATCATGTGGTTCTGTACTTTACTCTGCAAAATCTTTAGATAAACATTTTAAAACTTCCTGACTCAGTGATTATTTCAGGATTATGAATTGTAATGAATGTCACTCATTTTAAACTTCCCAATTAGCAAAGGATTCATTGGTAAGTCATTACTCTTCAATCAGAAAAGTAATTGGTAGCAGGGATTTTGATAAAGAGTACAACTGACTCACCAGCGTAAGTACTAGCGTAGTATGAATGAATGGGCCCAAGTGAGTATCTGGTGTATGAATGCTCGTTGCTAGTATTGCGCTGGATCTGTTTTCTGGTTATCAGAGGATGGTTGGACTTTGTTAATTGGGTAATGAGAATTTTATTTTTATGAACTAACATCCATGTGTTCAAAAGTTGTTTTATGTTTTCCAGAATTCCCCGGGGAAAATTGTATAGCGGATGGTAAGTGGAAGCCATACTGCAGTAAGGTTATCTGTCAGGCAGAAAAAGTACTGAAAAGGTTAGGTAGGGCTATCAGTACTTGTTAGGGACTCTATGCGTGTGAGTAATAGCAAAGGAATACACTGGTAAAATTTGATGTTATATCACCTAGAAAGGGTAACATTGAAGAAGTAACAGGTATTTCTGAAGCCTATGTGAAGAGTAAACGGAAGGGTTTTACTCGTAGTGTAGGTTTAGTAAAACGGAAAGGTTTTTACTACGTGTGAGAGAAACTATCCTTTCTAATTTAGAGAAACTGGCACGATAGCGAATGTTTTATGTTGTTATTTAAGTTTAATAAGAAATGTAGAGAAAATAAAGTTTTGCGTACGTTTTTGTAAAGGGAGGGTCAGTTGCCGGAGAGGGAGCTGACGTCACAGGTGCCGCGCTGGGATTGGTTGAAACAGCGGGCGTGGAAAGACTCTTGTAAAGGAGGGGTCAGTAGTCAGGAGCAGTACTGACGTCACAGGTGCCGCGCTAGGATTGGTCAAAAACAGCGAAGGACAGAGAAGCGCAGATTGTAAAGGAGGGGTTGGCAGACAAACGTCACAGAAAGGCCGCGCTAATATTGGTTCAGAATTAAAAAGTTAGCTGGCATTTCATTGGTTGTTACCATAGAAGGTGAAATCCTAGTGGATAGGAGATTGCATGTTAAAACGAGATCCAACTTTAACAGGAACTCGTCCGGATAGGAGATATCTAGGCTTTGCAGAATATGATTTTATACATCGAGATTTACCCAAGATGTACGGAGAGAAGAGAAAAATGTCATTTCTACAAAAGATTAAGAATTATTTTAAAAAGGATAAACCAATCAAAACTAGGGAAGGAATTACTATTCCACCTGCTAAAACGCCCGCTTCATTTATGATGATGGAGAGAGGTTATCATACTTGTGTATGGATAGAGAATTGGATAGAATATACCAAAAATTATGGAATATTAGCATTTCCCGAGAATGGCACTTTCAATGGGAGAATTCTTCAAAATTTGAGATTGAGGATGAATGACTTAGAACCCAGACCTAGATTAACTCAATACGAAGCCTTAGAGGAATGGGAAACAGAGGCCTTTGAACGTGATAGACCCAGAAGCAATAGGGTTATATGGGATTTTTCCCTAGACACCAAAATGAGACACGAGAAAGTCAGATGAAACAGTGGAGAAGAGCAATGCTTACAGAGGGTCTGTATCCAATATTAATGGCAGATGAGCCATTAGGGAGCAAATGTACAGAAAAGACAAAACACTTGACTAGATTTGGAGATTCCGAAGATGAATTTATGGAAGATATATTAAAGAACCCGCCACCATATCAGGAAGGGACAAGTGGATGCATCCCAAGTGCACCACTGTTAAGGACACCATTGGTACCACAAGTATTGCATGACTCCCCAGCTAGTAGGGTACTTCACGAGAAAGAAAAGGAAGCCATAGATAAAAACAGAGCAGAATTGATACAGAGAGTAACACAATTAAGTGTTCATCCTGATTCACTAACCATACCTGTAACCATTGGTCCAGTGGTTCCCTTATATGGTGACAAAGGAAATTACCAAAAACCTTTAGTTATGCCTACTCCTGTGAATGTTCCTAAACCTGAAGCAGTAGTAATGGTTGAGGATCACTTTAGTGATTGTGAATCTATGATTTCATTAATGGACTTGCCCATTCGAGATTCTGTAAATAGTACCCCCAGAAGAGCTACACCTGGTTGCTCCAGAGATGTAAACATAGTAACTTCATCAGGAACCAAAAGGGCCACAGTAGTAACACCAGAAGACTTAGAAAGGTGGGCACAAGGATCAGACAAACAGAGTTCACCCCCAAAGATAATGGACATTTATAAATTAAAGGTCGAATTAGAAGAAATAATAGCAGGAAATGTAGGGGTAGATCGCCTAAATACTTACGATGAAGAAGAACTATTGTTTGTGTGCAGAAGTATCACAAGAAATGTAAAGTTATTTCATGAGAAATTATCAGATTTAGCTCTGCAGATGGGAATTGAAATAGGGAGATCAAAAGTGTTACAGAAACCCTATAGAGCAGATTTTTCAGACAAAGACTTAGAAAACATGAATGCCTCTGGAAGAAAGTTACAAATAAAGGAATTAATGACAGTCTTACAGAAATGGGGAGACCTAGATAAATGGAAAGTTAGATGGACAAAGAAAAAGGAAGAGGCACGATACAGTAGGACAACTTCTGAATATTTAATGAAGGAAACAGGGAAAGCAGATCAAATGTACCCGATGCGAGAAGTTCCAGGAGGGGGATATGTACATGTCCCATGGAGCAGACAGGATATTTTGTCATTTACGAATGATTTTCCAAAGTTGAGAGAAAAGCCAATTGAATGGTACAAGCAGGTTGAGAGGTTTGTGAAGGTGTCAAAGGTATTGTTGAAGGATTTGGATGGTTTGTTCGACATAGTGGTACCTGCCGATTTGTGGACAGATTGTAAAATTACAGTTGATTGGCCAAGTGAAGAGTATCCTAGAGATCCAAAGACAGGTGCCCCGTCAAATGATGTAATGAAAAAATATCAGCAGGTAATAACTTACCTGAAAGGGAAAATACCACCAAAAGAAACCGATTGGGTAAAAATAGACAGAACTACCCAAGAAGCCAGTGAATCGGTACACGCCTATTATGAACGTTTATTGCAGGTATTCAAGCAGTATAGTGGATTTGAGGATATTGGAGATAAAAACATGAGTCAGTTTGTCTACCGATTTGTCTATGGTCTGAAGCCAGAGATTTGTCAGATGATTAATCAGCACATGTTGTGTTGGCAAGGGAAGCCAATTGATGAAATTTTGAAATATGCAAAATATTGTGGAGATGACCGAGGACAGGCACAAGAAATTGCAGGAAAAAGTAATGTGGGCTCAGGTAAAAATGGCCGAGAAACAGGGAATTAATTTGGATAATCCGAGTGAAAATCAGGGAAAGGATTCTGGAACAAGTGGTGACACTGGGAATGGTGGAAAAGTGAGAGGACGAATGAGCAGAGAAGAGGCTAAAAAGAAATTTCCTTGTCATGGATGCGGAAAATTGGGGCATTGGAAGGATGAATGTAAAAAGATTCGGAATAATAATGGCCCAAATCAAAATTTAAATCCACAGACGCAGAATGACTCGCAGCAGGGTGTAAATCCTCAGAGTCAGTTGCCACCTGCACCTATACAGCGTAATGTAAGCAGAGCAAAGCACGGTATAGACGTCGGATATCAAGGAGGAAGTGGTAAGAATGATTATGTAACATCACAATTTCTTTTACAGGATGACTTCTGTTCCTACAGTCAATGACGGTGCCTAGGAGAGGGGGAGAAGGAATGCGTACTTGGCGCATCCTTACCGGTAGATCAGTCAGGTCCATATGTTGAAGGGAATGTGAAAGGTAATGATATTACTTTCCTTTTGGACACTGGTGCTACCAGGTCTACTGTGAGAACAGCAGACATCCCAGACCTTCCTCTCTCTGGAGAAGCTATCCAAGTTGTGGGGTGGCTAATCGAAAGATTAGAACACCTCTTACCGAACCAATGGAAGTAAAAATCGGAAACTTTAGAGAAATGCATCTATTTGTAGTGTGTGATTCCAGTCCAGTAAATTTATTGGGCCGAGATTTGTTATGCAAAATGAATTGCACAATTTTCTGCACACCGGATGGTGTGGCAGTTCAGACCCCAGATGAAGACCATGTATATAAGTTTATGATCGCCAAGCAAGGTACAGAAGTAGATAAAATGTTCTCTTTGATAACAAAAGACGAGTTGCCAGAAGAATTAAAAACTACAGTAAACCCCATAGTATGGGATTTCATGGGAAAAGAAGTAGGACTTATGGCCAAAATAGACCCAGTTAAAATTACTATAAAAGAAGGTGCGATTTTCCCAAATACCAGACAGTACAAAATGAGTGCAGAAGTAAAAGCAGGAGTCATTGAAGAAATTAACAGAATGGTAAAACAAAACATATTAAAAGAAGTATTGAGTAGCCCTTGTAACTCACCAATCATGGGTCTGAAGAAACCTAGTGGAAAGTATAGGATTGTGCAAGACCTACGTAAAATAAACAAGGTTGTGGAACCCTGTTGTCCTATAGTGCCAAATCCTGCAGTAATTCTATATCAGATTCCTTGGAGTGCAGGATGGTTTACTGTGATTGATTTATGCCAAGCATTCTTTTCGATACCCTTGCATCCAGATAGCCAGTATCTTTTTTCATTTAAATTTGAGAACAAAGTCTATGTATGGAATCGTGTTCCTCAGGGGTACACGGAAAGTCCTTCCATCTTCAATCAGATATTGAAAAAGTGCTTAGAGAAACTAGTGATGCCAGGAAGCTCAGTCCTAGTGCAGTATATAGATGACTTACTGGTGGCATCTAACACCAGAGAGGACTGTGTTGTTGACTCCATTGCATTATTAAATCATTTAGCTGAAGAAGGGCATAAAGTCTCACCTGTTAAATTGCAGTTTTGTACAACAGCAGTTAAATATCTGGGACACCAAATTGAGAGGGGAAAAAGAAGAATAACCTCTGAAAGAGTAAAATTAATCAAGAAAATGCAAATGCCTGTAACCCAAAGGGAAGTGAGAATGTTCCTTGGAATAGTAGGTTATTGTCGACAGTGGATACTAGGATTTTCTCTGTTAGCAAAGCCCTTAATTTAAATGACGAAAAAGAAGGCAAGGGACCCAGTTGAGTGGGATGATGAAAGTGTAGGAGCTTTTGTAAAATTGAGAAATTCTCTGTGTGCAGCACCTGCCCTAGGCATGCCTGATTATAAAAGAAAATTTGCCTTATTCTGTCATGAGAGAGAAAATTGTGCACTTTCGGTCCTAACACAGAGACATGGTTTAGACAGACGTCCTACAGCATATTTTTCTGCTACATTGGAACCAGTGGCAGCCGCGTTGCCAGGTTGCTTAAAAGCAGTGGCGGCTACCTGTTTGAGCATTGAACGAAGTGAGTCAATTGTAATGGGACACCCTGTAAAGGTGTTTGTCCCACATGCGGTTGTGATTCTGTTGACAAGAACCCGAACTCAGCATCTTACTCCTAGTCGGCTGACTAAATATGAAAGAATAATAATGGGTGCTGAAAATGTGACCATGGTAAGGTGCACAATAGTAAATCCAGCTACCTTACTACCAGACCCATATCATGAAGAAGTTAAAGATGACGAAGAAGAAGAACATGAGTGTTTACAAGTCACAGAGTTATGCACAAAACCACGTCCTGATATTCAGGAACTACCCCTCGGGAAGCCAGACAGGGAGCTGTTTGTTGATGGTTCATGCCAAAGGCATGAAGATGGTAAACTAACTGCTGCCTATGCAGTGTGTGAATTAACTGGAATAGTCGAAGCATCCTATTTACCAGGAGTCAAATCTGCACAAATAGCTGAATTGATTGCATTAATAAAGGCTTGCAAAATTGGGAGGAATCAAAAAGTAACTATATTTACAGATAGCCAATATGGTTACGGGGTTGTGCATGATTTTGGCCAACTATGGATGCAGAGGGATTTCATGACTTCTTCAGGATCCCCATTAAAAATGGACAGTTCGTAAGGGAATTGCTGGAAGCAATACAATCACTAAAAGAATTGGCTGTGGTGAAATGTGCCGCACACCAGTCAGGAGATGACTGGGTGGTAGTCGGCAACAGATACGCAGATCTTGTGGCTCAACATTGTGCCAAAAATAGATGGTCAGTCAATAAAAGGGTGGAAAGAATGGGAATCAGCTGCCAACTTATATGAGCCACCTGAAACATGGAATGATGTAAAAAGAATGCAAGATGATGCTGATGAGAGTGAAAGAAATACATGGATTAAAATGGGATGTTCCCAAAGGGCAGACGACGATGTATGGATTTATGCCGATGGCAGACCAGTCATGCCCGATTGTTTTCTTTCACAAATGGCCAGGATGTATCATGGAGACACACACATAGGGAGAGATGCAATGATTAGACTCTTCAGACAAAATTGGTACAATCCAAGGTTCAGGGCTGTAGCAGAGAGTCTTTGCCAGAGATGTTTAACCTGTCAAATGCATAATCCAGGAAGAAAAACCATAATTGGGTTTGGAAAAATTGGAAAGGCAGAGGGTCCATTTATAAGATTGCAATTTGATTTCATTCAGTTACCACCCTGCAGAGGGCTGAAATATGTACTTGTCATAGTGTGTCTGTTTTCAAAGTGGGTGGAGGCTTACCCTACCAGAAGGAATGACTGTATTACAGTCGCAAAGTTGTTGCTACGAGAACTCATTCCTAGATTTGGTTTCCCAGTAACTTTGGAATCAGATAGAGGAAAGCATTTTAACAGTGAAGTGATTAAAATAATCTGTGAAGCATTCCAAATTGAGCAAAAATTGCACTGTGCATATCGTCCAGAGGCTTCTGGAGTGGTTGAACAATTGAATGGCACAATAAAATCCAGACTGGGAAAAATGTGTGCATCAAAATCATTAGAGTGGCCGGATGCATTGCCACTTGTTTTAATGGGACTCAGAAGCATTCCTGATAGAAATACCGGATTGAGTCCACACGAGATAATGATGGGAAGAGCAATGAGACAAGCACATGTTCCCACAAATAAACTGCTGAATATATCTGATGATATGGTTGTGGATTATTGCAAAGGATTGGCTGACCTAGTGCGTTCTGTCTCTCACCAGGTTAGAGAAGACGCAGTTACCAGGCAGCCTGAACAAGAACATGATCTGAATCCCGGTTACTGGGTGGTAGTGAAGAATCACACGAGAGAAACGTGTCTATCACCTAGGTGGGGCGAACCTTGTCAGGTCATACTAATTACCAACACAGCAGTGAAGTGTGCAGGATTTCCTAATTGGATTCATGTAAGCCACACCAAAAAAGTACCAGACCCTGAAGAAGAAACTCCTCAGTCAGCATCAATCACTGAGGAAGCTGAAGGTTGCCCAGCTGAAGAATCTCAGGTTCGAGATTCAAGGGAAGCTGAAGAAGAACAACCGAGCACAAGTCAGGACTGGATACCGGTGGTGGAAATTCCTGAAGTTTACCACAGAACAAGAAGTCAAACAAATTTGGAAGAAATTGAAGAAGATCAGATAGGTGAAGAAGAAGCAGCTCAGGAAAAAGAAGAAGACACAATAAGAGAACCTGAGCAGGACCAGATAGGGAGAGGAAACTGGGCTCAAACTAACGACGAATCAACAAATTTTGAGCAGGGACAGACAGGTTTAGAAGAACCCGGTCAGGCTGCAGAAGTACAAAGTGCAATAAGCCCTGATCAGAACCAGTTGGATCCAGAAAAGTACACAGAAGAAGAAGATCTCGAGAAACACGAACATGAAGAAATAATTCAAGAACAAGGTCAGTTATTAGAAACTCACAGTGGAGCTGCTGAAGAGAAACCAATCAGACCTGAAAAAGAGCTAATAAGAGAAACAGTAATTGCAGAAAACGAAACTGTGCTAAAACCTGAAATTAAAAGGATTTCTGAAGAAGAAAATAAAGAGACAGTGCAAACAAAGAAAACAAGAAAAGGTGATCATTGGCCTAGTATCATTAAAAGAGTAAAATACCACATAACAAGAAGTGAAGATCCAGATCAAGTAAATGAAGTAATAAGCCAAACAGGACAAGAAAGTAGAACTGAGAAAAGAAGAAGTAAAAGACTGAAACTTGTGAATAACAAATTCAAGGGTACTGATTGGACTTACATCATTCTTGAAGATTACGAGAGCTCAGAGTCAAGTGAAAGTGGTGACGAAGGAACAAGTGCTGAACTAACATATGAGAAAGAAACAAGACCACCTTGATAACGTAAAGAGAATCGAAAAATAGATAAGAAGAGCAATCTTCCTTGTCAAAATGTCCGACGATAGAGTTACTGGGAGATCAAAACAGAAATGTTGTAAAAGATGCTGTGCAGTATGCATATGTAGTCTAGTAATGGTGCTTATAGTATGGTTAGTTCTGATCGTAGCAGTTCCTTACCTTATGATAATGGATAAAAAGATTAATAACAAAACTAAGGAAAGGACAGCAAACTTGAAAAGTAATAGAGTAGAACTGATGGCAGAAAATGAACCAGAATTTCATCATGAAATAACTGATAACGACACTAGTTTAAATGTTTTCACAAAGTTATTGTTTCAATATGTAGATACCATGGAAGTTAGTAATTGTTATGTCTGTATGAAGTTACCAGAATCAGTAGCAGAAGGGTTAACATATCATCACTTGCCATTAACTTATGGCATATCATGTAGTGTATTGGCTAGTTTATTTTATAGAACAGGGAGACTTCAGTATTATTATTCAAACATAGATGTGATATTTTCTGAGGTTCCAATTCGAAAGAGTATGAACCCAGTGCTTAGTAGTCAAGATGCACAGTTTATGGGAGAATTTTTCTTAACAATGAAATCGATAGATATAACACATGCACATAGAAACAATCTAACATGTTCATTACATGAAGAAGAAAAGATATTTTTGAAATTAGTAGAAGATAGAATACAAGATTTTCAAAAGAAAGCTTCTGAGCATAAGGCTCATTTGCCACCTTGGGCTGAGAAAGAAGGGAGTTACACACCTGGCAAGGCTCAAGCTGCTATGGCTCTGGATTTTGTAAAGACAGGGAAAATTTGTCTACATAGGTTAAAAACTGAGTATAACAATGTTTTCATCGGTACCAGTGAATGTGAACATAATTTCTTAATTCTTGGAGGTTGGGGACTCAAAGGAGGAACAGATTCAGTTTTTCCTGGAATCTATTATGTGTGTGGGAATAAGGCTTACTTTAGGCTTCCTGCACGGTGGTATGGAAGTTGTTATTTTGGAATAGTATTTCCAAAGATATACCACGTAAAAAGAAACACTGGGAGCAATGAAAACAATGGTGAATTAACACGTAGTATAAGAGCTAGTTTTTCAGAAATTGTAGGTGATATATTTGGTGCATTGATACCTTCAGTGGGAATAATTCTGAACTCAAGGAAAATATGTAAATTGTCTACAGTGGTTGATCGTTTATCAACGGATACTGCTGGAGGATTTCTAATGATTAATGCGGAGATGATTGCGATTAAGTCTATGGTTATGCAAAATCGACTTGCTCTTGATATTATATTGGCAAAAGAGGGCGGAGTCTGTAAATTATTGAAGACGAAACACTGTTGCACTTACATACCTGATTTGGAACATATATACAGAATATAACGAAACTTGAGAAGGAATTAAAACCACTGGAAGTTGATAGTGTATGGGAAAGATTGACAAACAGTATTGCGTCAATTGGTACCTGGTTTGCTAATATAGGGAAAGGACTTATAGGTCAAATATTAGTACCCTTAGCAGGGATAGCAATAATAGTACTGTCAATAATAATATGGTGCAAATGTTGTAGAAAGAATGAATCGTATAATATGACAGGAAAAGGAAAGAAGCGAAAGTTTGATGAAATTGAACTAGAGGATTTGAGAAGTGAATTATACAAGAAATTGAAAGGGGATGTGAAAAATAGAAAGTGTAAAAATGAAAATGAAACTATTTTATGCTAAACGTTGGCATCTGATTGCGGGTAGTATTTGATGGCTCAGAAACGCCATCAGAGAGGGGATTGATGGAGCAAGGACTCACAAATGAGACTTGCTCGGATGCAATCTTCTCACAGTATTAATTTATTAAACTTTGTATTGTTCATACTAACTCTTGCATACACAAACATAAGTAGCAAGGAAGCTTGCTTATGTGTCTAAACTAACAAATAACGCTTGTCTATTTTAAAATGGCCGCTAAAACGCTGGAACTTTACTGCGCATGTCTCAACCATATCACGTGTTGTGACATCTTTCTTTGCTTGGTGGGAAACTCTTGCTTCTGCGCAGGGTGCATTAAAATGGCTGCTTTATGTTTTCACGTGCTACAGCTTGCTCTTGTGTTATAATTAAATTGTCGTTTTCTTAACGCAAATAATGCGGGATAGAATTTATAAGTAAATGGGAATAGAGTAGAAAGAGTGGGTATACAGTGAAACATTTTATTTGTGATTTTAATATTTTCTTCTTTGACTTTTATTAGTTCGTAAATTTGGGCCTGGGGTTGGTGAACTGAAACTCGAAGAGACAATGATTCTGCGCATGCGTCCTGCATGGCTTCCCAGAGAGAAAAGGATGAAGTCAACCTGGACGTCGTCCAAGGCCGTGACCTGATGGCCAACACTGCTGTACCCATGAATGTCCCTACTAATATGCAACAATGTACATGAAGAATGTATAAACTTTGTCGTGAGACGGGTGGGAAATAAAGCAAATGTATTAAATGTGATGGGCGGTATTTTAAAACAATGGGCTTTAGGAAATTGAACTAAATCAATATGGTGTGAGGATCAACTCCCTGTCCCCGTCCAATCAGAAATAGTGGTCCCATATTTTGGCAACATTAATGGGAGGTACATGGGCATAGAAGGGTATAATAGATATAGAATTAGTTAATTAGAGAGACGAGACGAGACTAGACGCTGACAGGCAGAAGCTCCAGACCGACAAGCTGATCGATTGCAGACTGAACCGCTGTCCAGAGAGGTCCCGAGGAGGGGGCGGCGGATTCCATTAGAAGGAAGGTACGGGAGAATCGAGGAGAAGTCCAGTATCAGAGAGGGAACGACGCAGGCGTCGTTGGTAGAGAGGTCACCGGTCCTGTCCTGAACCTGGAGGAGGTCTTTACTCTTCATCCTTCCTGGGTCCTATCTTTTCCAACTCCTTGGCCAAGGGGTTTGGTTCTCGCACTTTAGGTAAATATACCTGCAACCTTAGTTGCGCTGCTGTCTCTATCTTCTCCTTTCTGAGGGACCGTCATAAATAGATAATTATTATTCTATGCTTCATCCTTGATATACGATTAAGTATCATGTGGTTCTGTACTTTACTCTGCAAAATCTTTAGATAAACATTTTAAAACTTCCTGACCCAGTGATTATTTCAGGATTATGAATTGTAATGAATGTCACTCATTTTAAACTTCCCAATTAGCAAAGGATTCATTGGTAAGTCATTACTCTTCAATCAGAAAAGTAATTGGTAGCAGGGATTTTGATAAAGAGTACAACTGACTCACCAGCGTAAGTAGCGTAGTATGAATGAATGGACCCAAGTGAGTATCTGGTGTATGAATGCTCGTTGCTAGTATCGCGCTGGATCACCTGCATGGGGAAAGCAATAATAAAGTGCAGTGTTTAACCTAAAAAGAGTTAGATAAAAGCGTTGTCTAGAATGCATCACAAATGACAGAGAGGGTTCTGGGCCAGCTGATGTGCAAGCATTGAAAGAGTCACGGACACCAGACAAAGATGGCGCCCGCCCCCACCTTATCTTCATATGGTGTTCTAAAAAAGGAGATTTGATTTTATATTTACAACTCATTTCGATCGACGCGTTATCAAACATGTCTGGGGCTCCCAACAGATAGAACATTCCTTTGATGTACGCAAACCAGGCTGTAATGTCATAATAGGCATACTTCGCTGCTCTGCGCAGGGCATTATAAACATCATATTACACAGATTCCTACAGCGAAAGTAGTGCATTTGATAAGTTGACGACGACCTGCACAAACCCGATCGGCTTGAGGTGTACACAGCAACCGATGACTTTAAGTAGCCAATGCTGTGAAGAAGCAGGCTACTAAAATGAAAGCATGCATTAACACAGCGTGCCGCGCCCATCACTGGAAGCACAGTGAGCTAGCTGCCAGGCACCGCCCGCCGGACAGTCTCCTGAGCATCACCGCGGCTCTCCCAGCTGATTTCACACAACTTCCTCTGCTGATCTCACCGCCATTCAAAAACCAACTAAAAGGCAAAGTCTAAAAACCATAAAAGATACCATTTCAAAAACAAATCACTTATAATCAGTATAATCAGTCATTATAATCACTTGCAATTACAGATTCCGGAAGAACAGGCGCATCTGAAAGCGGCACTGGAAATGTAAAAAAGAAATTGCGGCAAGGGAACTGGGGGAAACTTCCAAAACAGTTGCGGCTCGCAATACTCGTGGGGGTGGGGGGCCAGGGGACTCACTCAGGAGAATAAAATTAAGAAAACTTACCTGACCGCCTCTGCTCCTGGGCCGGTCCCGCGTTGGCGCCCAACGTCTTCAGGAACAGCCGCGCGGCGTCACTGGAGTGGCAACCCCTCTAAGCCAATACTGGTGCTGCTCCAGCAGCGCCAGGATTGGCTTAGCAGGGTTACTCGCCACCCTGCTGCCCATTAGGAGACCGAGGGTTGCAGCGTTGAGCAACCCTCGGTCTCCTAATGCGCAGCCGCCAGCCAGACAGTACACTAGTGCGCATGACTGGGCTGGTCGGAAAAATTCTCCGAGCTTCACCCAGCATGCGCACTTGTGCTGCTGCCTGCTGTGCGCTCCGCGCCACCCCCTGGCTGCCTGACAATGCGTGTCAGTCAGTCAGCATGACGCCGGACTGCCCACCCCCTTCAGATTCTGAAGGGGGTGGGCGGTCCGGCCTCCGGCGTCATGCTGACTGTCTGACATGCATTGCCAGTTAATTACTGTTTGTTTACTTTGCGGGCGGCTTGTGGGGCAACACCCCAGCGCCCTAATGGACCCACCGCCACTGCCTTTGGACAGAGGGCATAGTCTACAAATGTGGACTGATGGCACCGAAGGGATAGGCATTGTTGGTCACTAAGTAATAATGTTCCATTAATAAATTAAATAAATGCCATGGCCCAAAGTTATTCTTCGAAGCCTGTTGCGGAGATGTCAAATGTCTTGGTTGTTTTTGAAGAAGGCTCCAAGTCTTGATTCCACCTCATTCCTTGTTTCTACCACCCTGCAATTCTTGTTGCTTTATTTCACTCTTTATTTATTTTTTAACCAATTTTAGTAAATTTTGATCTTATTACATTCTGTAGACTGTGCTGATCCAGTCGGCTGTTCATAGCAAACACTTGTTACATTGTCATGTTTACTGAGACAGAAGCACATGGTGCGATATAAATGAACTTGAAATCTCTATAAACATAACAAGATAGCAGATCACAGAGATATCCTGGCCGTTAAGAAAGCCAGCATCATAGATGCCATACAGTCCAGACATGGGGGTAATACTGTGGCCGCTAGTACAATAGCCATTATTAACAGTTTTCACACTACCATATGTGGATTCAAAGTCCCCCCCACCCCTGTGATGGAAGTAGGAGACAACAGGCATCCAGTCTGCCCTACACAACAGAGCAGCAGCTTTATCAAGCCATATCAGCACCATCTCTGATAGGTCCCTGACCACGTGCCAGTGAGCCCGGAACATTCAAGTGCATCACCCGTCCAATAGGGATTCCTGTGAATCCTGTAGGTCACGTAACAAGCTATCCCACAGATCAGCAATTGGAACCCTGCGGAGGCCCCTGATTTTCTACCTGCGCAGAGTGGTCGCCTCAGCCCTACAGCATTTGAGAGTCGCTGCGCGCCAATGCTGTAGTGTTGGGAGTGCGTTGGTCTTCCAATGCATGGTAATCAGGTCCACACTGGGAACACAAACCAGCCCTGGCAATTAAGTTGGGCCGGCTGGGGCGGAGGTGAGGAGGGTGAGGTGCTAGTGAGAAGCACTGCTGCTTTTGTTACAGGGGGCCGATATTGCAGCACTGCTGCAAAACCGGCCCCCAGTAACAAAAACGGCCCCCACCACTCAAATACCGGCCACCACCCTTCCGGCCAGGGCCGGACTGGCTACCGGGCGTTTTGGAATGCTGCCGAGCTGGGGGCTGATTTCGTTGATGGGGACCTGCGTGTGCTGAACGAAATTCGTTTTGCTTTGTTTATTTCGAAGCACACGCAGGTCTCCATCAACGAAATTAGCCCCCACCGCAGTGACATCAGCCCCCAGCTCGGCAGCATGCCAAAACGCCCGGTAGCCAGTCCGGCCCTGCTTCCGGCCCACCGGGAAAACGCCCAGTGCTTGTTACGGCCAGTCTGACCCTGATAGCAATGGCCCGGCGGGCGATGAGCATTGCCAAATATACTAACTGATTGGACACCTTGTGAGCCCTCTTCCACCAGAATAACCCTAACAGCGCCCCCTTCAAGGTAAGGAGGTCGCCACGACCCGTCTCTGCGGTAAGTACATCTGTGACTCCGGGCATGACCAGAACATGTGTATTAGATCCGAATTGAGTGCATGACATCGTGGACAAAGAGGGGAGGACCCAAACATTCTATGTAGGACAGTCGGGTGAGATATGCCCTGTCCAGTATGTTGAATTGAATGTACTGGAATTTGGCATTACAAGATACTTTACAAGGGTAGTGTATAGTGAATTTCACTCTTGAAGAATATTTTTCAGCCCTGCTTTTTCCCTGTCAGTTTTCCTATTTTTCTTCCTCCTATTTCTGCCTCTCTCTTGCTCAGGGTTAAAGTTTGATTATGAAAAATAGGTTTCAGTCCCTAAAAAGGAGTGCTGGAGCACGCCGCATGAAACCACAGACACAAATTAAGCTCTGGTTATGACGCATTTTTAAAAACGTACACCAGTATTTCTGAATAGCCCACAAATGCTACACAAAGCACTGCTACTGCTGATGTCTTTTAGCCCTGCTGCTCGTTTCTTTAACCCATGCTGAAATATCCTGGCGTCCAGGGTCAGCTTTGACGTGTGAACTTACACAAGACCAGCATGTGAGGTTTAATCACACAAGTAATTTATCAACAGAAGAGGATCAAGTCTCCACGGATATATTTGCACAGCACCTGCTGTACTTGGCATTCTCGCCGCAGCAAATAAATACTTTGCCCAACATTCCAGACAAATAACGCTGCATTCGTAAAACAAAAATATAACACCTCTGCGTAGAGCTCTACGCTGATCGCGAGAAGGTCGCGGCAGCAATAAAATGAGAAAGCAGGCTGCGCAGTTTGGCCATGCTACATACTTCCCTTTTCAATGTTTATACAAAATCACACTTGCCACTTAATATAAAATACCTTCACAATCCGTGACATTGACCAGGGGTAGCCAGTGGTGGCAGCCATTACTCCTTTGCTACCCCCGGCAGTGTCCTTACAACCCCTGGTCTCAGAGGTCATTAAGATCAAAGCAGGGGCAGATATTAAAGAGGGCTCAGCGAGCCCTCGTCTACTGAATTACTCGGGGCTCCATTCCAGTCTACTGTTTTTTTGCTCAATATGCCACTCTTGAGAGCAGGCGGCCTTACACTGGTATGCAGATCAGCCTTGGTGTTGCTCTTCTAAGAACACTGCAGCTCAGTGGCACGGCGAAAACGTATTTTACTGTCTATACAGGCAAAGAGGAGCAAGTAAAAAAAACAATGGAATGGAATGCGGTCCACAGTAATTACCAGTGGATGAAATTAACTCAAGCCTTTGTGCTGTCCCGCCGCCCCCGGCATTTCAGTGAAGTCCAAGTCCGTAATAGAATACCCTGGTACAGAAGAAAAGAATTAAGGATACACAGACATGTCTAACATCACACAACAGGCATAAAACTGGACGGCATTGGTGCAAACTACACAAAATTACACACTTCAATCGCTAAAGGGTTTGAACCCGGCGGGCTGAGCTGATGTAACTAACGGCTCTAGAAAAGGCAGCCACGCCTAAACGTGCTTATCTCTTTCACTCAGTGTGTGGTTACTTTTCTATTTTTGTTATCTATGTTCAGGACACACAGTACTTTCGTAGGCACGTTCAATTTATGGCATACCTTAAAATCCTGGTTAGAAATGTGACCTGTACGCTGCATTAAGACATTGCACAAGTAGAACACTGAATGGATACTTTCAAGTTATTTTTTGCTTCCTTTGCCTTGCTTTTGAGACGTACTATAAGATTAGCAAAAATGCCTGCTCATCCCTGCTCAGCAAAATGCAGTGAATCAGCATTCTTGTGTTTCGTCATCACTGGTTTTGGCAGACAATCGTGAGTCCGTGAGACGGCAGCGAAGGAGAAGCGTGAGGGGCGCTGAGAGGTAAACTCGAGACTGAATTCTCACGTCTTCAAATAATATTCATAGTTCTGAAGTCATTTGAAAACTCTTTTATGTCTGGTGTGTTGGGGGCATCTATACAGCAAACTCTGCCACCGGGAGGTAGGCTTCAGGCACTGTTAGCAATCCAGTGACTTTCCGCATGCTTCTGGGGTTGTCATCACAGACCAGAGGTGGATTCAGCTAGTTGTGGGGATGTGTTCAGCTCGTGTTCTGTGCTATGTAGTGGCTTTATGCATGTATTATTAATTGAGACGTGGTGTAGGACTTTAGTGTTTAAAGGTTAGGGCCGGAGGGCAATGCCAATCGCTTCAGCATTGTCTAGGTCGATAGGTTTTGCTCGTTGCCTGGCAAATGGCTACATCTGCATAGTGTTTTTGGGTCCTGTGACAACCAACTACGTGATATATCTGGATGTAAACCGAGTTAGGTTCAATATGCTTTGTTGAATGTCATAGTATTGGATCCCAGTTTGTTTAATTAGATGGACATAAAAAAATATCCTTTATCAGTTGGATAAAAGAAATGTGTTACTATTCATGTGCAATGTTTCTTTGTTTAAACCTATCTACTGCAGCTGTATCTGTGAGCTATACCACCAGCCTCACTGAAGGGCTCCCCTCTTGCTGAATGCATGCTGAGGCCTTGCCAGTAGGATGCAGCTTGAGTCATGTGGCACAGTGAGCACACCACCCATGCAAGTGCATACCCGCCACACATAGGATATCACCTGCAACAAACCGGGGGATGGATGGAATGCTTGAATTAATCTCTTTCACTGGTGATTGCTTAGCTCCATATTCCAGTCCATTTTAGTGTTAGATGTGGGAGGGCACTAGGATTACACTTGTAAATTCCCACCTCCTGCCTTGAGCTCTTAGAGTCCAACTTTAGGGTGGCTAGAGACTTCTGCCATCTTGAGAATGTCCAAAGTGGGTAAGTTTAGTCCCGGGAACCCTTACCCTATTTGTTAGAAGCAAAAACAGATCAAAACAAGGACCTTAAGAAATCTATATGGTCTTCGCATGGTCCCTGGTTTGTTCCGTCTCGATCACTAAATCAAGCTACACAAGTGGGACAACCATTTGTATCGGGACAAGTGTGGGAATGCTGAGTGGTAAGCATGTTATGTATCCCCACAGCTTCCAGAACTATTTCTCACAGAAAGGTGAGGAAAATGCCTGTTTTTAGCCCAAGTCTGAGGTTTTCAAGTCCTTCTGAGATAAAAAAAAGTTGTGAAATTGACACAAGGTAGACCACCATGGACTTCTCGGAGTGTCCAGCTTTAACAAATGCCTAGGTTTGGTAGGTGTCCATGGGTGGTGGCCAAAACCATGCCCAAAAATCCACATCCATTCACATAGCAAAAAAAGGGGTGGTTTTGAGTGCAAAAATGTGGTATGTCCAGGTTGTGTTTTGTGGCCTTTCCTGTTGTGTGGGAACCCTATTTGATAGGAAATTTGATGGATGCCAACAGATTCTGGAGTTTTCCCTCATAGAAATGTGAGGAAAATGTGTGCCTTTAGTTTGTAATGCCTTATGAGTAAAAAAACATTGTGAGATGAGACCACTCTGGACTTCTAGTTTACAGAAATGTCAGGGTGTCTTACGTTTCCCTGGGTGGCAGCTGGGACCAGGCCCACATCCAAAATTCGCAGCTACCCACATTGCAAAAACGGGTTGGCTTAAAGTAGAAAAATGTGATTTGTCCATGTTGTGTGCTAGGGCCCTTCCTTCCGTGGGCGCTAGGTCTACGCACACAAGTGGGGTACTGTTTCTATTGGGACAAGTATAGGTGTGGGTGCTTGGCCACCCACATAAGTGGGGCACTGTTTTTATTGGGACAAGTGTGGGAATGGTAGGTGGTAGGACATTTCTGGATCCCTGTAGATTCTGGAACTTTCCCCCCACAGAAATGTGATGAAAATGTGTGTTTTTAGCAAACATTTTAGGGTTGCAAGTGCTTTGGGGTGTAAAAAATAAATTAAAAAAAGGCCATGAGATCAATGCAAGTCACACTATCCTGAACTCAACTGTGTGTCTAGTTTTCAGAAATGTTTGGGTTTGGTAGGTTTCCCAGAGTGGCGGTTGAGCTAGGTCCCCGATTTCTCAACTACTCACATTTTTTTTTAAATGTGTTCATTTTGCTTTGAGAAATGTGGTGTCTCTCCGTCACGTTTTGGAGAGTTTTGTGTCATGGCCACCAGGCCGAGCAGCACAAGTTCAGTACTGTTTTTTCAGGGGGCGTGTGGGAACACAGAATAGTACAAGATTTGTTTATTATCAATTGAATTTCTCTGCAATTTTGGCTTCCAACTGCAAGCCAGTTTGCAATAAAGTAGACATATACAAAATACCCTCTGAAACATGATATTATGGGTAACCCCAAATTCGGAGGTTTACAAATAACCACAGTTCCTAACGAGTGCACATTAAATATATAGGGTTCCTTCATACCCATTTTTCATTCATTAGTATTATTAAACCAATGAAAAATCTTTATAAGCTGAAGCTCAGTTGGTGGCTCCGGGTATCGCATGTTATTGAAGGACCTACAAACCCTATCTGCACGTCCAGAAGGGTCAACTGGATTCAACGGTATATTGTTTTGCAGATCGGCCATCAGCAACATAAAAAAAATTACAGAAGAAAAAGTTCTCACCAGCAGTTATTTTTTCCTATTTATTTTCATTATTTATTTTTATTTCAACATTTAGTTTTTGGGGAAAACTTGAGGGATTGTAAGGAAATTCTTCTTTTTGTATGCTCACCCCAAGGTTTTGTGACTGATGCTCCTGGTTTTTCGACTCTGAACATGCACTGAAGCCTGATAACTAACCTCAGTGCCATTGCTCTGACCCTTAAAAGGCATATGTCTGATTGTTTCACCCACAATTGGCATAAGTTAACTTACTTTTAAGTCCCTAGTGTATGGTACCAGGGGTACCCAGGGCCTGGAGGTTAAGGTGTCCCTTGGGGAGTGCAGCACTTATTGTGCCACCACGAGTGAGAAAAAGCAAAGTATGACTCCCAGCCTTTAATATGGCAGGGTGCATTATATTAAAAAGTTGGACATGTGGTTCTTAACATAAAATGTCCTGACAGCAAAAATTCTTCATTGTTGTTTTTACTGTAGAAAGGCTAATAGCCCTATTGGTGGGTACAGTTACATGCTGTCAAATCAGCAGTGCTAACTTCTGTATGGGACTAGTAAATATCATATTTCAAGGTATCTAAAGAATTGTTGCATTAGACCAGACTTGATGGTCAAGGTGTATTTAAGTAACATTTGCACGAATGGCAACTTTAGTAAGTAGCCACTGTGTTGCCCAAAATTTGACCCTTTAAGGTTGTTGGCCATGAGTCGTACCACTGCAAGAGGTATGACTTCTCCCTGACAGGAAGGCCAAACAGTGTGAGCTCAAAAAGTGAGCTTCAAAGGGGAAGCCGGCTTTGAAGGGGAAATGGTGGACATACTGGAAAGGGGATGATCTTTTATTCTTGCAGACAGGTTGGTGTTGAGGACAGAAAGGGGAAAGTTGTTGTCAAACCGGTTGTCCCGTGGGCCCTTAAAATCACCAGGTAGCCACACCTTTAGGATGGGCTACGGAGCTCCATACACCAAGAGAAGGGTTCTGCCATCTTGGGAGTGGGCAGAATTATGCATTCTGAGCGAGCTAGATGCAATACTTCACAGGAAGTCATGTCTAAGTGAGAGAGGACTTTGTAGTCCATTGGCTAATAGTTGCTACATCCCCTCGAGGGCACAAACTGGGCATTAAAGGGGCAAACCTGGCACCCAGACCCCAGATCACATCTATACTAAAGAGTGGACTGAAGAAGGACTGCCCCGCTGTTTCCTAGACCCATCAAAGAGAGTCTGCACCAAGACTGGGCTGCACCTGCCCCTTGTGCTAGCAAAGTGAAGACTGTGCCTGTGGTGCCCCAGAATCTGCTAGACCGGGAGAGTCGTCAGGGTGCAGTTTGGTCTTCCAGAAATGAAGTTATCTCCATATCACCAGTTAATGGGAACCATTGATTTTACTGTAACCGTAGAACAGTAGCAAGTGGCTTTTGGCTGGACTTCAAGGGACATCAACCGCTGTGGCCAAAGCCATCCCATCGTGTTTTGGGACTGCGGAATCGTCCCAGGAAGCAGTCACCGGACTAGCATCCTCAGCCCCCTTCAGCATCCTGTTTCCTTTACATCAGGGCTACTCCATTGAAGTCTTTGGCGGTTCGCCCATGAAGCTTGGAACTGGACAGAAGACTGCTTTGACAGTGATAGAACTGTTCAACCAAGCCTCTTTGGCCTCTGTGACTTGCTCCCTGTCGGAGGTGGTCACCCAAAGTGGGCCAGGGTAGTAATTTCCAACTTTATAAACGTTTCCCAAACTTTGTAAATTATAACCGTGAGCACGCTTCATTACAATGATTTATTGCATTGAATGACATAGCAATCTTTTATTGTGCCTTTCATATTTTGTCACTGAGGTGTCATTTTGAAGGTAAAAGTACATCCTATTTATATAAATCAATGTTGGATTTTTATTGTGTTCTTTTTCTTTCCTATTTTACTGTTTTGGTACTATTGATGCTTTACACTTGTTACCTTTCATAATGCCTGACTGCTCAGAGGCGCAGCTACCCAGGGTTAAGCTAAGGTTTTTCAAGCGAATTTGACTGGACCCAGTACAGGTAGTGAGTTTATTACACGGTGAGGTCTCACAACCACACCATATAATAAACCGCTTTCCTTACATGAATCTACACAAATAACCACTTACTGAATTCAGAAATGTGTCTACTTTTCAAATATGTGTAACTTTCCGAGTTCACCCATGGGTTTCACATCTGCTTCCACTGCAAATCACCAGTAAGTTGAAACTACAAAAACTAGGAAACACGGACTACCACTAAGAAAAATTCAAAAACTATGGTAAAAAATGTTTTGGATAAAATACTACCTAGTCCTGAAAGTTGGGAAGTCTGTGATCGTACCACAGAAAACGTTTTGTTGATGCCATGTTTAGAGAAAAAAATAATTCTTGCACAGCACTTTTCCCCCATTTTTCCTAAAGAAAATCAGGGCTGTAGCCACAGCCTGGTGGGGCCGGGCCAGCCCTTAATCTTGTTTGCTTATGTCAAATGCCAATGACAGTAGCCTGTGCCCTGCGGGTCGTGCTTTAAATTATGTCCATAACATGAACAAAATGAAAGCTACAGTGAAGGATTTACTCTGAATTTCGAGATAATCATTTCAAAAGAAGATAATATTTTCCCTTCTTGAAGAACAATAAAAACATTAGTAAAGATGTGCCTTTACAATCACATGTCAAAATGAGGGTGAGGAGGGCACTTGAACATTACAAAATGATAATGCTTAAGTGTAAGCTATGCACATCTAACATGTATGAGACCAGAAAGGCTGTAGTGAGATTTAAATGAAGGCCTGACATTTGTTGTATTGTTTTTTTTTTTAATGTGACTGAACAATTCACTTTATATCACAAATTTATCAGCACATTGGCTAAAAGCCCTAAACAGTTAAAAAGCTCATAAAGCTTTCGAATACTTTAAGATCTGGCACAGTACCAAGGAGCATTTTTCTTCACAGCAGCAAACCATGGATGCACCTAGTAAAATACTACATGCAGCTCTCCCATAGCTGCATTAAGGCCTTAATGGATAAGGCTCCTTCAACACTTTAGCCCTGAAATTAGCCCCCTGTCCCAATAAATCTTTACGAAATAGTCAGCCAAGCCACTAGGGTCGATTTAAAAATGTATGTGCTTCAAGCCTTAAAAAAAGATTAACTTTCACCTTCACCTGTGTAATTTACTCCAAAGGCACAAAGAGTAAAACAGATGTGCATGCATGTGTTATATGAGTGCACAGTCTCCTCACCCATGCATAGAGTTTAGTCAGTGTTTTCAACTTAGGTTACAGAGAGTCAGAGTATGCAAATGACCACTCTGTCTTAATTTAAGGGCGAATCAAAAGCATTTGTGAAACAATTCTCTACATTTTGCAGCATATGAAAGATATAGGTTCAAATACTGCTGAAAATGTAGGAAAGGGCACCAACTTCTGTAGCTATTGGATACTGGGAGGATTATCCTCCTCAGCTTTATATAGTTTTTCAAACAAAATTTCTGAATCTTTGTAGTCAAGTCAAGAATAACTTTATTCGGTTTAAATCAACCATAAAAGTTTGACATACATAAAAAATGCATAAAATTTACATGTCGAATTAGTACAATAAAATGTCACTTGACTCAAATACTCCACAGTTTATAAAAGAAGTTTAAAATTCAAGTTTCTAAAAGGGAAACACCAATTTCATTTACATTTCATACCGTTTCCTTATTAAAAGTGCAATCCTAATAAAATGTAATACTGCAGTGCAAATAGCTTCAGTGGACAAGGAGCATAGGAGATTAAAACCCTCCTGGTAATTGCGTGGGCGGGTTTCTCTTAAGAGTGGAATAAGGAACCGTACCCTTGGTTCCTAGTAAAGTGTACAGAATAGGGTAAAGTGCAAGGTGCTTTGTTGTGCTGAGTTATTGCAAGGGCAAGGAGTAAGGTTATTGCCCCATCCAGCCTGTTTGGGAAAGGCCACTAAAAAGTGCAATGTGCAAAGCCGAAGCCTAGTCAGAAAAAAATCTGAACTGCGCATTCGTGGTAAAAGACAAGTAAAATTGTTGATGTGAAAGAGGCCGATCTATATGAGGTTGCAGCCCTGCTTGCCGCAGGCGATTATCAAGCTCACCACAATATGCATCTTTTATAATCGATTTCATATTTGGATCTATGCTGGCAGGATTATCATAATAATGCCCTAGGCCTATTTCGTTAAATTTTCCTTTCACATAGCGGAGCCATGGGATAGCCTCGGCATTATCCAGCGTCATACAATCCTTGATAATTTCCCTTGTGAGCTTTAAGTCATCCGACCGCCAGACTTTGGTCCAGAGGATCAATGGGGCAATATTAATCCGGTCAGTAATAAAGTCCACCCCTACCTCAGAGTGACAAAATGCTGTTGGGGCGCTTTTTGGGATAATCAACAATCTTTTTAAAAACTTATTTTCTAGCGTTTGTAGTTGTGTGCTTTTATAGTATCCCCATACTCCCGCCCCGTATGTGGCAATAGACAAGCATTTTGATTTATATAAGGTAATCAATTCCGCTACTGGCTTATGGCCCAATTTACATGCGAAGCGAAAGAGACCTTCCACAGCACGGCTAGTGTTCTGCACCCTAGATGTACTAAGATGTTCCCAGTTCAATTTATTATTAAAAACATTCCCCAGGTAAGTAAAATTGGAGACCTTGTCGATTGTCTTGCCCTTTACAATAAATTTTCTAGATTTAGTGTGACTAGGACCACAGACCATGATGAAGGATTTGGTAAAATTAACTTTTAGGCCCAAAGCTAACATAAAATCAGTAAAAACATTCAGGGACTTCTGTAAGTTATTAGCAGTTAAAGCCATTAAAACCGTGTCGTCCGCATATGACAACAACGGAATCGGGTTGCCCCCAATTCTGGGGAAGTCTAGCTCCTGATCTTTTAGGGCTGATTCTAGGCCATTTGTGTACAAGAGGAAGAGAAAGGGGGCAAGTATGCACCCGTGGCGAACTCCCTCCATAGAAACAATGGGCCCAGTCCACTCTCCCCCAGGGCCGAATCGAATAGCTACCGTAGTGGATGCGTGCAACCTACGCAAAAGGGTGATGTGAGGTTCCTCAAAACCCATTCCCCCCATCATGGACCACAGTTTGCCCCTGTTGACCGTGTCAAAGGCACTGGACAAGTCCATGAAGGCAAGGTGGATTGACCCCTTCCTTGCCTTCATGTACTTGCCCATGATCAAGGCCAAGTTGAGGCACTGTTCATTTGTCCCCATACCTCTTCTAAACCCATATTGAGTTTGGGACATTAGACCCTTGGAATCTGCCCAGGTCTCAAGGCGTGCTAAGATGACCCTCCCAGCACCTTAACCGTAGCGTCAATTAAGGAAATGGGCCTATAACAGGCCGGGTCTTCCTTATTTCCCTTTTTGTACACAGGTACCACTATGGACTCTTTCCATGATGTTGGGATAGGGCCAATTATTGCTGCTCTAAAGACATTTGTCAGGAGGGGTGCCCAGAGTTGGATATTGCTTTTAAATAAATCAAGAGGTACCCCATCCGGCCCTGGGGCTTTTAGGTGTATCCCTTTCTTGAGGGCATCTTCGACCTCGCTCACTGAAAGGGAGGAGCTCAAATGGTGTGCAGTCGATGGATTTAATGAGGCGTCTTGACTTATTTCCTGGCTAGTGATACCATTCGGGTTGTCTATATTTGTGTAGTGCGATTCCCACTTTCCCTGGTATTAATGAGTCCATTCCCCTTGAGTCCTTCGAAAATAATGGGCGGTTTATTACCTCCCAAAAGCTCCTAGAATCTTTGAGAGCGCTTGCTCCCTTAGGATCCTCCCAGGCCAACTTTCTCAGGTCTTGCTTCCTCTGAGCAACTATACTCTTGTAAGCCTGCCTAGCGCTCTTGATTAAGGCTTTATCTCGAGGGCTTGTGTGTAGTGCCTTCTTTAGGTCCTTTTGGGCCCTTGTACACTCAGTGTTGAACCATTTAGTCCCCTTAGTTTCCCTTATTACTAATGGATTCCTCAGGTTTCTTGATACGTCCCTGCAAATTCCCTGAAATCCCTGTATAACCATTTCCGGGGGGGGAATCATAATCAAGGCATTTCAAGATGGAGCTTAAATTTGCTTTAACAGTGCTCTCCTCAAATTGGGGGGGATTTATCTTGTTCCATTTCATTCCCACCCCTTGATTTGGATTATACTAGAGGAGGCGACCATCACCTTCCTCCTCCTGGGCAGTTACCTGTAGGGAGGCAGTGAGGGGGTTGTGATCGCTGGCATTGTTTGGCTCCACCTCAAAACTGTCCACCAGGAAGGCAGATTTTCTGGATATTAACAAAGTCAATAACACTTTCCCTGCCTCTGCCCATATAGGTGGGATATTGGATTTCTGTGTTACTGACCAAAGTATCAACAAAAAGCAAATCATTCACAATAATAATATCATTTAAAGCGTCTCCCTGTGGAGTATGTATAAAGTGCGTCAGTGGTTGACCCTCAGTGTCCGTTAACCCACATACTTTGTCTGAGCTATGTCGACATAAAGTGCAGTTAAAATCCCCCACCCAATAGATACACAGGGGCTGCCACTTCCCCGCGATCTTGTCAATTTCCTCCTTAAGATTTACAATGATGTCACATCTATTTGGATCAAAAACATTGTAATACCAATTAATTAAAAGAGTCTTGACCTGCAGCAAATTAAAAATCAAAATCTGTTGATACCATGGTGAATCAATGACAGACTTTACTTCAATAGACCCATATTTGAGAGATCAAGGTTGCCAGTCCTCCTTTCGCTCTTCCTGCAGGTGAGGTGATTGCATGAACATTGAGGGAACAGTAGCCATCTAATTCAATAGTCTCCCTGGACCATGTTTCCTGGGTGCAGATAATGTCAAAAGCATTTACATACTTTAACCACATTTCGAGCGGATACCTGCGATATTCCAGGAGAGAATTCTAAAAGGTCGGGATTTGTGCGGCCTTATACCTGGGTCCTCCCTGTTACTAACAATCGCGAAGTCCAAACCGGACCCCCCCCCTTCCTGAATTAGATGGAATAGAGGGGCTGGATGGATCATCCCCAGTCGCCAGCTCCTCGTAGCTAATAAAAGTGTCGGGTGGTTTATGTATGTGGTGATCCAAGTAGTTTGTCCCCAGCCTGTTCCCTTCTGTTCTGTCCACTGAATGATGGGCTTCCCTGGTTAACCCTCCTGTCATTAACAACTTGCTTGAGCTATATGGGTCCAAGGATAGTCAATCGATTTCTGTTAAACCAGACAATGCTTCAAAGCGGGTAGGATGGAGCCATGTGGGGGGCTGAGGAAGGGGGTTTCTACTCTGGAAACGCGGGCGAGGCATAATACCCCCTTGGTGGGGAGGATAAAAAGCCCAGTGGGCGGGCCTGTATCTGCTCCAAAGGGGAGTCTCTAAGATGACATAGGGCGAGGTCCGCCCACCTCCTATCATTAAAATTCAGGACCACACAATCACCTTCTCTATCTTTTTGTTTTTTCCCCAGCCAGCTCACCAGCCTTGCCATTATGATGTGCTTGCGCCAGTTTACCTGGGGCTGTATTTTACTGGAGCACCAATAGGCAGATTTATTAATGAGGCTCGGACAGCTTTCGTGGTGACCTGGTGGAGGATGTGGGACCCCTGTCAGGATTAGCGTTTAGGGGGTACACTCCGGCGGGAGGTTTAGTATAATATTATCATCCTGCCGAGTTTGCTCGATGCCCATATTGGGCCTTTTCTTGTTCCCTTGGCTCCCACTACGATACCTTTCAGTGCTCGGGAGGTTAGATTCCCTTTGTTCACTGTTGGCCCTCCTATCTTGACCACTTGCCTGAGTTAGCAGCACTATTTGAGGATCTGTGCAGTTAACCCTATCCCGGTGAGGAACTGATATATTGGCCTCTACGCTTGTAGCTATGGGTCTGTTTATTGCTGACCTCTCACTCTTGGGAGCACTAAGGGTAGCACTAAGGGTAGCATTTTCTCCCCTCTCTACCGGGCCTTTACCCAGAGAACACCTTTCCTTAAGCCCACTTTGTAGTCTTTACAAAGGGGCTGATTTAGTGTTTGGGAGGCGGAGGTAAGTCTGTCGGTATGGCAGAGTACCAATGGTCCTCCGCCCGCCAAATTTGGAGATGTGTGTCAGCCCTGTACACACAGCTAAACACTGACAGGAACTGCCATCACTGTGGATTGTGTCAATGTATTAAAAGTTGGATGGACAGTACCATCAAAATGATGGCAGCACATGTCAAACTTTTAACATGTTTTTATTTATCCAAAAACAAAATCCCAAAGTGGGATTTTGTTTTTGAAAAAAACAAAACTAATAACCCTCATACCGTGGGAGTTTTCTCCTATGGTGTGGGGGTAATTTACTCGGTTTTACCGTCCTTTACCGCCACATTTTTCACAGCAGTAAGGCAGAGTAAAAACTGGCCAATCCACCAGCCTCTCCAAATTGGGCGGGTAGTCAAAGGGCCAAACTTCCGTTAGCCCTTACTTTATTGGAGTAGTATGTCATCAACAGAGACCGAGTAGTCTCCCTCACTGACATAATTAAGGTCCGCCCAGCTCTAAATAAGACTGGGGAACTTTTTGTTTGGCACAGAAGCTACTCCATCTCCATTGCAAATGAATACTCTCTCTACCAAACTCTAAATAAGCCCTAAAGTTTGCAAAATCTCCCAAACAGAAATAGCAGTAGAAAACCTACTTAGGATTATAGATACAGATATCTGGAAAAACGTTTTAGTGGGATCTCAAAACACTTTTGGGAGAACATTCTCTTAGAAAAACTTACTTTTTACACCAAACTTTTCGCAAAGGCAAAGTTGGTGAAATTAGTAAATTGTGAATGGTGAAATGAAAAGTTGTTTACCTTTCACCCAAACAAATTTTCAAATGGGTTTTAGGACGAAGGGATGTGTTGGAGAAAACTGAAATAGAAAATGAACTCAGAAGCGTAATCAGGAATTTCTTTAATTTCCAAACCCTATCCATGCATACTCTAGCAATGCTTAGAGTACCCACACACATAGGCTTAGGGAAGCAGGCGTAAGAGGTTGTTACGTGCGCTCCCTGCACAGACACGCCGTAGAGATCTGGGACCTCCTCGACACCCTCTCGCCAGCCGTCGCCTTCTTTACAGAAACCTGAACCAACGCCTCCTCCGCCCCCGACATCGCCACCGCCATCCCCGACGGATACAAGATCCAGAGGGAGGACCGCCCCAACCGCCCAGGAGGAGGACTCGCCATCATACACAAGAGCTCCCTCCGACACTCCACCTCCACCACAAAGGACTCCTTCCTCACCACCGAACACCTTAACTTCCAGATCCAGACCAGCCCCAGAACCTCACTCCGCGGCACCCTCGCCTACAGACCCCTTGGACCCCGCGCTTTGTTCGCCACTACCATCGCCGACCTAATTGCACCCCACGCCATCGTCTCCATGGACTACATACTCATCGGAGACCTGAACTTGCACCTCGACAACCCCAGCGACCCCAACTCCGCTGCCCTCCTGGACAACCTCACCAACATCAGACTGAAACAGCTCGTCACCACGCCCACCCACAAGGCAGGACACACCCTCGACCCCATCTTCGCAGGAGGTAACAACATCCACTTCAGCCACACCACCCAACCCCCTTGGACAGACCACCACTGCGTACCCTTCCACGTCGACAAACCCACGCCGCCCAAACCTGCACCGCGCCCCCCACGAAGGAACTGGAGCAAAGTCACAGAGGAACAACTCAACTCCACCCTCAACCGCGACGCCCCCACCACGTTGATCAACGCCAACCTCGCAGGCAAAGGACTCCACAGTTGGATCTCCAGCTGCACAGACAAGCTTGCACCACTACGCAACCCCGACAGACAACGCCCAAGGAAAGCCACCTGGTTCACCGCCGACCTCCAAGAATCCAGACGCACCTGCAGACGTCTTGAGAAGAACTGGAGAAACAGCAAAATGCCAGAAGATCACACCACCTACAAAAACGCCATGACAGAATACCAACAATGCATCAGATCCACCAAAGGACCTTGATCCAAAACAAGATCCTCGCCAACGCCGGCAACTCCAAGCAACTCTTCAGCGTCATCCAGGAATTCACCAAGCCCCCCAGTGAACCCACGGACATCACCCCTTCCCAGGACCTCTGCGACAAGCTTGGATCCTACTTCCATCTAAAAATCAAGGCACTCTACGACAACTTCAACGACCAGACACCCAACTCCGAAACCACTTCCTGCTCCAGCAACGCCATCCAGCCCACCATCTCCTCCTGGACCCCAGTCACCACCGAAGACACCACTTCAACCATGAAAGGCATCCACTCAGGGGCCCCCACGGACCCCTGCCCCCCGCACATTTTCCACATCGCTCCCGAACTACGACACACCATCAACACCACCTTCAAGACCGGCATCTTTCCCGATGACTGGAAACGCGCAGAAGTCAGACCCTGCTCAAGAAGCCATCAGCAGACCCCACCGACCTCAAGAACTACGGACCCATCTCCCTCCTCCCCTTCGCGGCCAAAGTCACAGAGAAGACCATCAATGCACAACTAACCAAATTCAACGAAGAAAACTCCATCCTCGACCCCTCCCAATCCGGATTCTGCAGCAACCACCGCACCGAAACTGCCCTACTCGCCACCACAGACGACATCCGCACCCTCCTCGACCAAGGACACACCGCGGCCCTGATCCTACTCGACCTCTCTGCAGCGTTCGACACCGTCTCCCACCGCACACTCACTGCCAGACTCCACGACGCCGGCATACAAGGAACCGCCCTCGACTGGATCCGCTCGTTCCTCACCGGCAGAACCCAAAGAATCAGACTACCACTTTTCCTCTCCGAACCCACGGAAATCAACTGCGGAGTGCCCCAAGGATCATCGCTCAGCCCCACGCTCTTCAACATCTACATGGCCCCCCTCGCCGCCATCGTCAGAAAGCACGGACTCAGCATAGTATCCTACACCGACGACACCCAGCTCATCCTCTCCCTCACCAAGGACCCAATCACCACCAGACTCAACTTCCAGGAAGGAATGAAGGATGTCGCATCCTGGATGAGCAGAAACTGCCTGAAGCTCAACTCGGAGAAGACAGAAGTCCTCGTCCTCAGACCCTCCCCCTCAGCATGGGACAACACCTGGTGGCCTACTGTCATCAGAAGCCCCCCCACACCCACGAACCACGCCCGAAACCTCAGCATCGTACTCGACTCCTCCCTCTCCATGACCCGACAGGTCAACGCCGTCACCTCCAGCTGCTTCAACACTCTTCGAATCCTCCGAAAGACCTTCAAGTGGATCCCCCCCGAATCAAGGAAGGCCATCACCCACGCACTCGTAACAAGCAGACTGGACTACGGAAACGCCCTCTACGCCGGGATCAACAAGTCTCTGCTCCGCAAGCTCCAGACCATACAGAATACCGCAGCCAGACTCGTCCTCGACATTCCTCGACACGAGCACACCACCCAACACCTACGGAACCTCCACTGGCTCCCCGTTGAGAAGAGAGTCACTTTCAAAATACTCACCCATGCCTACAAATGCACCCACAGCACCGGACCCCAATACCTCAACGAGAGAATCTCCTTCCACATACCCAAGAGAAACCTCCGATCCGCCGACCTCGCCCTCGCCGAAATCCCGCGCATCTGCAGAGCCAGAACAGGTGGAAGAACCTTCTCCTACATCGCAGCTAAGACCTGGAACGAGCTCCCGCTCAACATCAGACGTGCCCCCTCCCTGAACATCTTCAGGAAGACGCTCAAGACCTGGCTCTTCGACTGAATGGACCTGCTTACCTCCCCCCCCCCACCCCCACCCAGCGCCTTGAGACCCTCACGGGTGAGTAGCACGCTTACAATTCCCCTCATTGATTGATTGATTGATTTCATGAATAACCCTGGTTTCTGCCTTGTATTTATGATATCCTCCCATTATGCTTACATGACCTGGAAGGTTTTGTAAATTTGCCAAAAATGTATACATATGACCCTGCATGGATGCCATAATTTACTTCGGTTTTGTGAGCAGGACCTGATAAGCTGCCACGAGAGCCACCTTCACCATATTGTGAACACAAAGAACAGTGACTCTGCTGAATGGATTGTAGTAGTAAATCTCTCAAACCTGTATCACAGCAGCACAAGGGGGTTTGTGATTACCATGGCAATCTATAACCTGCACAGAAAATCTGAAGGGACTAAACTCACATTAAGGATGTGAATACGAGTCAGAACCTTATGGGAGAGAGTTCAGGGATCTGTGCCACTGTTAACTCTACTGTTTCTAATGCCCCAGACACAATAAATGTTCTGGTTACTATGGTCCCGCAGTTCCCTTGTATAAATCTGAGTCTTCAGGAACCACAACACATGCCTTGATGGTTCCTACTGGAGTAAATACATCAACTATTGTTCTGGTTGGTCCCGGATGAGGAGGCACAAGAAGAATTCCTTTGGTCCCAATATGGTGACTTCCCCATATGTCGCTCCTGTACCATCAGCAATGAATCAGACATGACATACCCCTGTAGAGGAACCAGCTCAGAAGCCACAAAAGTCTCACCTGTCCATTTGGAATTCACCTTAGTGATAAGCAGTAGTCCCTAGGGAGGGATAAAGTTCCATACTTCTGGAGTCCAAAATGGTGTTAATTTACAAGAGTTGGATGATTTGATTAGGTTTTTCAATGGGTCCCCACAAGAAGGTGAGGGTTCAGGATTGGGCAGAGACCCACAATCTCCAAGGAGGGAAAATGCAGTGGATGTGGTCAAATTAAAACTAGAATTAGATGAGATATTAGGAAATCTTGATCTTCCCATATTAGATACCCATCATGAGAATGAATGTATCTACATGTGCAAAGATGTAACTAAGTGTGCAGGTCAAGCTAATGATAAGCGGTCTGAATTAGCTCGAGTTTATGATGTAGATTTAAGTAGGACCAAATCCTTACAGAAAAGTTATCATGTATGTTTTGATGAAAATGCCATAAGCAGTATGAGAAAGTCCAGAATGAAAATGCAAATTAGACAATTAATTGGTAGCATCCAGAAATGGAGTGAATTAGACAAGTGGGATGGCAGATGGGCAAAGAAGAAAGATACGAAGAAAGCAAAGGGAGAGCCCCATCAGTATTTGATAGATGGAGAAAGTGATTCAAATTTCCCATTGACAGAAGTGCCTGGTGGAGGCTATGTTTATGTACCGTGGAGTAGGAGTGCTCTTGCATCATTTACGAATAATTTCCCCCAATTGAGAGATAAGCCAGTGGAGTGGTACACCCAGGTTGATCGATTTGTGAAGATTTCACAGGTATTATGGGTAGATCTGAACACCCTTTTAGTCATTGTGGTGAAGAGTGATTTGGGAACAGATTGTAAATTAGCTGTAGGTTGGCCAGAGAAGAAGCCACAGAAAAATTCGATACCTCATGTTCCATCACCTTTGGTGATGAAAAAGTATCAACAGGTGATTACCTTTTTGAAAGGGAAATTACCGGCGAAAGACATTGATTGGTTTAAGATTGACAGAACAACTCAGGAGTTTAAAGAGACTGTGCATTCTTTCTATGAAAGATTGTTGCAGGTGTTTAAACAACACAGTGGAATTAAAAATCTCAGATCCAAAGATACGGAATTTTTGTGTCTCGGTTTGTGACAGGACTGAGACCTAAGGTTAGCATGATGATTTAACAGCATTTAATTTGCTGGCAGAATAAGTCAATTGATGAGATCTTGAAGTACTCAAAATATTGCAATGACAAATTGGAAATGAAAGAGAAGCGGTTGAAGGAGTAGCTAATGTTGGCCCAGATGAAAGCAGCACAGAGAGGAAGTCAGAATCAACCGTATGTAGGGAGAGTTGGTGCTATGCAAGGTGTGTATCCGCAGGGAGTTCCTGTGATGCAAGGTGAAAATGGTTATCCACAACAGGATAGAGGTTGTGGTGTTCCGATTGACCCAAGTACTGAATTTGATGTTGCCACATTAAAGAAATCAAATCCATGTAATTATTACAACAAGTTAGGGCATTGGAAGTGAGAATGTCGTCTTAATCGCAGCAGAGTAATGGATGAGAATCAGGTTCAAAATTCATGGTTTGTACAGACACTGGTTAATAAACTTGTACAGCCACAAAATGTGGGAGGACACAAGGTCCTAATGTATAGCAAGTTGCAGTGGTGCAAGTTCCCCAAGCCCCGATGCCTCAGCAAAAAGTCCCAGATTTAACTCTAACCAAGTCCCGAATTTCAATCAGAATTCCTTCTAGAAATAAAACCAGTCTCAGCAATTTACCCCGTTTGATGCACTTGAGAGTTACAGTTCAGATCTTTCACAATGACGGTGCCTGAGTGGGGAGGAAGATTGTGTACTTGGCGCAGTCTTAGAGGTAGACCAGAGCGGTCCATTTGTGGAAAGGGAGGTGAATAGCCACTGTGTCATTTTTGATTGACACTGGTGCTACACATTCCACTGTTAGAACAGCGGAAGTTCCAAACCTATCCCCCTCAGGAAAAAGAATCCAAGTTGCAGATGTTGCAAATAAACAAATGACAAACCCAGTAATATGAGAAGCGCCTGTTAAAATGGTGTGTGATTCTAATCTTCTGAATATTTTAGGACACGATTTGTTGTGTAAGCTAAAGTGCACCATTTATTGCACACCGAAAGGTGTTGAGTTTCAGACTTATGACGAAGATGTTGATTACAAATCGGCGAGTCAATTGCCAAACACTGGATTGTACCCCTTGATGGAAAATGATGATTTGACACCGGATCTCAGAGATATGGTGAAGCCTGAAGTCCGGGACTTCTCAGGAAAGGACATAAATCTCATAAAAGGAGTCGAGCCTGTCTGTATAAATGTTAAACCTAATGTTGAGTACCCAAGAATCCCTCAGTACAATTTGACTCCTGAAACGATTGCTGGGATTACTTCGGTGACTGAGTCAATGATACAACAAGGTATTTTGAAACAGATAATTGAGAGTCCATGTAACTCACCTATCATGGGCTTGCAGAAGCCTAGCGGCAAGTACTGCATAGTGCAGTGCCCGAGAAAGATTAATAGTATTGTTGGTCCCTGTTGTTCTGTGGTGCCGAATCCAGCTGTTATTTTATTTCAGATTGCATGTGAGGCTGAGTGGTTTACTGTAATTGATTTGTGACTAGCCTTTTTCGCTATACCTTTACATGAGGACAGCCAATACCTTTTCGCCTTATGGTTTCAGAACTGAGTTTTGGCATGGTGCGGAGTCCCACAGGAGTATACAGAAAGTCTTTAATAAGATCCTTAATAAGATCCTTAAAAAGTGCAGTATACAGATGACGCTATTAGATGATTGCTAATAGCGTCAGATACCCAGGAAGCATGTAAACAAGACAACATTGCACTGTTGAACCACTTGGCTGAGAATGGACATACAGTGTCCCCGAGTAAGTTCTAGTACTGTCAAAGAGAATTTCTGAATTTCGGACATCAGATTGAGAAGGAAGCAAGGAATGTGTCACAAGAGAGAATCTCGACAATTCTAAAATGAATCTGCCAATCACCCAGAGAGAAGTCAGGATGTTTTGGGGAATGGTGGGCTACTGTCGACAGTGTATACCCAACTTTTTTCCTAGTGGCCTAGTCTTTACCAAGGATGTGTCAGATTAAGTACCATAGGATAACAATTGCATGGTTGCCTTCTTAGAGCTCAGAGAATGTCTCAGTCGTGCCCCCCCCACTCTGAATGTCTGATTATAACAACGCTTTTGCTCTTTTCAGCAGTGAGAGAGAGGGCTGCGCTCTCCCAGTACTTACACAGATGCATGGCTTATTTTTCTGCTACTCTTGACCCCGTAGCCGCAAGACTGCACAGATGCCTTAAAGCTGTAGTGACAGTAGGTGTCAGCATAGAATGATGTGAAAGTATTGTCATGGGTCATTCCCTTACTGTGTTTGTTCCCCATTCAGTAGAAATGTTGTTGACATGTTCACACACTCAACACCTGACCAACAGTTGATTGACCAAATAGGAACAGATAATACTTGCTGGAGAGAATGTAACTCTCAAAAGCCGTGTGTAGGAAAGTAGAATATTATGTGCTGTGGCTGGGTAGCCTTACCATGTAATGTTATCACGATACCCCAAAGATGGTCCTTGGATTCACACTAATAAATCCTTGGCTCAGTCCTGGTAGAGTGGCAAAGAGCATTCAGACTTTACTAGAGGAACATGTTAAGCATTTCAGAGTACCAACATGGATGATAAGTAATTGACAAGACTCAAGAGAAAACCGACATCAATTTATAAAAATAGAGTGTATTTTTATCTTAATTTAGACACCAAAACAAACAAAATATCATCATATAAGTGGAGTTATAGATTTTTGAAGCAATATTAAATCAGTGCAGAAAAATACATAGACAAAATAACATTGATGTGTCCACTAGTGACAATCGGTCAATTGCAGGTCGAGCTACATGAAACCCTTATAGGGTTATGGTCATGCGGATCCCAGGACCAGGCCACAACAGTCAGATCAATATTTCCTAGCCTGTGGAGTCCGGGAACAGATTTGTTCTGGATGTTCTTGGTTCTGAATAGGAGCTGAGGGTGGTGTTGATTTTACCGCTTTCACAGTGCTGCAAGAAACAGAATGCAAAAATACAACAGATACACACCTGCTAACATCGGATGATAGTTGCACGGTGTTCCCTGTAGATGCAACTGCTGAAGTCAGATGATGGTTGCACGGTGTTTCCTGTAGATGCAGCGTCAAGGATGGAGGCTGACTACCGGATTGGTGACCAACAAGCCTTGGCAGCAGTAAGCACAACAAAACGCTTCTGGAATTTCACTGGGTCCGGTGGAGTGAGGTAGCGGCCTGAAACCTCGAGACTGGGGGGACTACAAATCCCACAATGCACTGGACCACCTGGATTTGGGCGATCCCTCGGAGGGCCCGATGGCCAGCGATTCTTTGTATCCGGTGAGTGCTTTTACCTGCAGTTTGCAGGCGACTAGTGCCACTTGTCCAGGGGAGTCTGAGGTTGCTTCTGGCTTACACAACGGTCCCTCTCTTCGGAAGTGTTGACTTTCAGCCAAGGACAAGGGTCGTTCACTTGGTTGCAAGTCTGTTGCCTCAGGGACAAAGTATCCTTCTTTTGCTTTGGGGCGGTGGCAAAGTCCTGTTGTCGGTGACACTGTTCTCCTCTTGGCACTTCTTTGAAGTAAGTTGTTCAGATCTGAGATTCTGGTGTCAGGAGGGTCCCTTAAACCCTAGATTTAGGGCAGTTAATGTTGTGGGAGCTAGTAGCCAATGGGCAGCTAGTTTTTGCAGCTAATCCGACCCTGAGGTGACCACATCCGGAGGTGTAGGTCACCTGGTCTACACAGAACCCACTATTTCTGCCCTCCTAATGGCAGAAGTCAGTTTTAGGTGTACAGATAAAACTGCTCACCCTGGAGGTATGGCAAGCCTTCCTGGAAGTGTACACCTCCTGCACACCTAATTTGACGCCTTGCCCTGGTGCAAGCGAGCCTGGGGCAAGGGAAGGGCTGTGTCCTCCTCAGGGGGACAGCCCAGATGTATATCAGAGGCAGTGCAGCCGTTGAAGCTCACTGCTCTGATGTGACACTTCCTGCCCAGCCTTTGTTCATGACTCCTGGGAGTGATCACACTGCCTGACAGGAGGTCAGAATCCTGTCTTGGCGGCAGCGGGCACAGGAAAGCGCAGGCTAGTCAGCCAGAGCACGGAGAAGCTGGGGCAACCAGGTGGGCAACCTCTAAAGTGCCACCTGTGTGCATGCCAGCCTTCCCTTGACACCAGATTTGTGTCAGGTGAGAGAAGGCACGTTGTTTGACACCAAACATGATATATTTAGATGGTACCATAAAGGAGCTAGCAACCCGGCTCTGCCCAGGGTGAGTCTCATGTTATCCTATAGACTGCATATCACTTATAGTTTACTTTAATGGTAAAGACACCATAGAGACATAAAGCTTGCACTTACATGTCTACACTCTTAATATACTGCACCCTGCCTCCTGGGTACAGGAGGACATCTCTAGGGGTGACTGCCATATACGAAAAGCAATGCATTTGACTGTGCCACACATGGTGAGAGCACAGTTGAGTTTGAGCAGTTTGCACTGCTCCAGCAGTCTGCAGTGGCAGGCCTGCTTTCAGTAGTTTGGTTGGGTCATCCAGGGTGGCATACAACCCTGCTGCAGCCCTGGGGACCCCTTTACCACCTATGCCCTGGGTACCCCTGGTACCATATACTAGGGACTTCTAAGGAGGTAAAGTCTCTGTAGGAGCCTGGTAAGCAGGCTTCAGAGCACTGTCAGTCAAAAACCAGCATCTAGTCATCCAAATGCGGTCAAAAAGTGAGGGGACATATGCAAAAAGCCGTTTTCTTACACCATGCTTCTTTAAATCCCGCTACATTGTTACCTTTACCAGAAACTGAAAGCGATGACAGAGAAACAGAGCATTACTGCCGCAATGTCAATGAACTATGCACCAAGCCAAGATCGAGTATACAAGATGAGCCATTGACAGAATCAGATTTCATACTGTTTGTCGAAGGGTCCTGCCTGAAAGATGATGGGGGAATACTAAGAACTGCTTACGCCGTCTGCACAGTCACAAGAGTAGTGGAAGCTTTCTGGATTGGAGGGGTGTCTTCTGCACAAGTGGCTGAAGTGATTGCTCTTACTAGAGCTTGCTGTGTTTCTGAACAGCTGAAAGTGACGATTTTTATTAATAGTCAGTATGGCTTTAGTGTTGTTCATGATTTTGGACACTTATGGTCACAGAGGGGAATCATGACATCATCAGGATACCCTATACGGAATGGAGCACGCCTTGAGATTGTTGGAGGCATTGAAATTGCCTACAAAACTGCTGTTGTGAAGTGAGTGGCCCATCGAAGCGGAGATGACTAGTTAACAGTTGGCAACCAATATGCTGATAAGGTTGCACGATATTGTGCTCATGGGGCCCAAATATTTAATGGCGAATATGTAAATTAATCTGAAGACAAGACCAATTACAACCTTTTGTTGACAGCAGCTGAAACTTGGGAGGAAGTGAAAAGGTTGCAGGAAGAAGTGCCAGAGGCAGAACAGCAGAGTTGGGTCAGAACAGGTTGTGTTTAGAGAGAAGATCACATTTGGGTTCCAACAGCTAGAAGACTTGTATCGCCAGATAGCTTACTGTCCATAATGACTATACATTATCATGGTGCCACATATGTTGGGAGGGATGCCATGGTCAGATTGTTTCGACAGAACTGGTTTAACCCCCGATTGAGGTTGATGGCTGAAGGATTGCATCACAGATGTGTTGTGCTTCAACAGATGAATGTAGGGAAAAGAATCACAGAGACATTCAGTCATGTAGGAAGATCAGGCGGGACATTCAACAGGATACAGCTGGACTTCATCAAGGTGCCTGTGTGCAACAAGCGGAGATATGTCTTGGTGATTGTGTGTATCTTCTCACTTTGGGTTGAAGCATACCTGACCAGGAGAAACAGTAGGCTTACAGTAGCTAAGTTGTTGTTGCAGGAACTGATACTTAGGTTTGGTTTCCCGACTTCGCTTGGGTCAGACCGAGGAACTAATTTAAAAAATGAGGTCCTGAAAATGTTGTGTCCAGCATTACAAGTGGAGCAAAGACTACATGACAATAATAGGCCTGAGGCTTCAGGCATACTTGAGAAGGTGAATGGAACGTTGAAATCCAGATTGAGATTGGCTAAAGTGTGTGCGTCAACCTCTCTGAAGTGGCCTGATGCTTTGCCCCTTATGTTAATGAGTCTTCACAGCATACCTGATCGGCGGACTGGACTGTCCCCACATGGAATCATCATGGGTCGAGCAATGAGACTGCCAGCAGTACCTGCAAAGGCACTTCTGAACATTACAGATGACATGATTTTTGATTAATGCTTGGGACTACCTGATGTGGTTAATTCTGTGTCACCAATTGCTTTAGAGCGCAGTTGCGCCCCATCCCAATCGCACAGCGTTATTCCAGAATGTTCATCAAAGCATGATTCTTAACGCAATTTTATTCCATTTTATCTGATGTTTTTATTTTGTCAAAGTTTTATCCATGTCACACATAAGGTTTCGAACTCTCCCATTTCTTCCAATGCTCAAGATATGCCCTTCCAGGCCTTTTTCAAAGAACAGAATTCTGGGTCTCACTAGGTTGGATCTGCTACCAACCCATTGCATCAGGAACTGTGCCATGACTCAGTCCTGGTGACTGGGTGTTGGTGAAGAAACACTTTCAAAAAACGTGTCTGGAACCTCAATGGAGAGGACCGTTCCAGGTCGTTCTGGTGACAAACACAAGTGTGGAGGTCTCCCCAACTGGATCCATGCTGCCCACACTCGCAGAGTGGAGTGTCCCCTTAATGATGTGACAGTACCTCTCCCAGAAGTGCAAGCTGCAACTGAAAGGCAGTGAGTATAGGATGAATAAGTCACTAAAAATCAGTGAGAACCTGAAATAGAACATCCTCGGCCTGAGGGGGGTCTTGATGAGCCGACATCTGAGGTTCAGACAGGAGAGTCTTGGCCTGTGGCGCTGACTGAGCCAAATTCAGACCCTGATGAAGGGCCTAGTGCAGTGGCAAACCGAGTGGGAGCTGGAGACAGTTGGCCGAGAAAGCAGGGGAGAAAGAGACTAAGTCTGCCTGCAGGATGTATGCCCCACACTATCCCAGAGGGTACTGAAGATTCTGGTCTAAGTGACAGTGAAGACGAACAATCTGAACTCAGATGATCAAAAGAGCTAGAATACAATGTCAGAGGTACTTATTCCCTGGTTGGGCATACTTGATAGCAAATTACAGCATCAGATATGTAATAATTATTGTTGTAACTAATTTTATTAAATGTGCCTAAGCTGTAAAGAAGACATATGGCAAATCCTCAGATATGTAATGGTTATTAACTATGAAGATATGCCCTTTGAATGTGTAGTCCAGTTTTATGTCTTTTAGTTCTGTATACTGTATTTCTATGACCATTTTAAATATATTTATTGTATTTTATGCTCTGTGCTTTTATGATTGAAAGTTCAGTTGAATAAAGTTTATGATGATGACAGCAAGAGGGAATTTTAAAATTTGGAGGATAACAGTGAGATTCCAATTGAACCTCCGTGAACTAAAGATTGTGGCTGAACTGCTCTTTGAATTTGTGTCGACATTGAATACCGTGAAACAATTTATTACTGGCATGATCTCTAAAATGAACTTTGATGTGTGCTTTTACAATTGAATGAACTTTGTTAAAAAGAATTAAGAAGTTTCCCTTGGCCCGAGGCTGCAGAAGGAGCATAAGGGTGCCATTTAGAAGAAGACGGAGAAGGGTAAAGGAAGACTCACGAAGATTTTGTAATTAATTTAATCATACAGTTTATGGACTTTGTTTTGCTATTTGCACAAGTAGAAATGTGCGGAAGAAATCTGTTTGCTGCTATTTTCTACTCAAGTCTGATTTTAGTGAAGTCATGGAAACTAGTAACACTAATAGACATAGGATTATATTAGCAGGTGTATTAATTGCTATAGTAGGACTAACTGTTTCGCTTTTAGGATTATAGTCACCTATACTTTCCAATTCAGCTGAACTTAGGTCTAAGACTACCCCTAGAATGCCGATTCCTACTGACAGTAGTTTGCATACATTTGATTTTAAGACACTGCATGTAGATTCATGAAGAGGAGACTTCTCCTTAAACATTTATTTTAAATTGCTTTGTGAATACATTGACACTATGGATACAAAGAACTGCTACGTCTGTACGCAGTTACCTGCAACAGCTGCAGAAGAGATTACCTATCATCAAATTCCTTACATATGGTGTTACTTGTAGCCTTTTAATGAGCCTTCTATATGGAAAATGTCATGTCATTTTCAGAATTATTTTTCGAATTATGATTTATTGCTTTCTGAAGTCCCTTTGTTTAAACATTTGAATCACCAACCAAAGGCTAAAGGACGGAAACAGCTCATAGTTTCTTTAAACCTATTATAACGTTAGATACACTTATGCCGTTTGATTAGGGGGATTTTTATTTTAAGGAATATTAATTTAACTGCTGCTATTATTCAAATTAAAGTATCTTTTTGCACATATTGGGGCACTTCACGCGGCACCTGTCGGAGTCCGTGTTAAAACTCTTCTTCTACTTCGCTGGAGGTGGGGGGGGTCACATTGTTTTCCTCTCTTGATAGCCATTTTGCTTTGCTGTGGAGAGGAGCAGGATAGTGTTATAGCGCTGACGCTGCGATGTGCCCAACTGGACATAAAAAGTGGGCCAATGCGAGGAAGCCTGCCTCAGTAAGAAGCTCCAGCTGTGATTAGAGCGCTCAGTACTCTAGTTTTTGTTCTGTTCTTGGTGTTAATGCCTATTTTAGGAGAATTAATTCCTTTAGCTGAAGTTTGAATAGAGGGGTGAGTTTTACATTTGCTTGGGGGGATTTTTATTTTAAGGAATAATAAATTTAACTGCCTCTATTTTGTAGGTCTCGCCTGAGCCAGCGCGCATGCGCTGCTCTGCTCTGCGAGGCTTCTAGTAAGGGCTTCAAACTCGAAACACACGCTCGTGCGTGTTTTTTTTTTTTTTATCTCCCGCTATTGGCCTTTGCATGCGTCTTTCTAAGAAAGACAGCACGCAATTGGCCAAAGGCGGGTGCATGTCCCGCCTTCTCTCTCCCCTGGCCTAGGGAGCTCGGGAGCGAGCAGCAGCAACATCTGTTTCCAATTATCGCGCCCGCGTCTCGCGGTCGGTGTTAATTGGAAACAGATGGCAGTCGCGCTGGCCCTGGTGCACTTTTGCTCCAAATGCGGCGCTTTCACTTTCGCCGCCGACCTGGCACGCGCGGCCGCGCTTGTTTTCTCTTCTTGCCTCCCAGATAAAGAATGACGTGGTGGAGACTTTCCAAGGCAAGTTTTTACATTTGGCGTCATGGGTCAGCTGTTGCTGGGACAAAAGCTTCAGGATTACAAGAGAGCAGTGAATGGAAGAGAATGAAACTGTTGTGTGCAGTTGCCTTGAATGTCACTTCCCTGTATTTGATGGATTCCTTGCACCCAGACCCGAGAACTGGAGTCACTCACGGTGATCCTGAATTTTTGAGTGAGAAAGTGAAGCTATCGATCCTGGTTGATCTAGAATAGTTATTGCCATTTGAGCAGTGTGCCTTATTAGAAGCCATTCCATTGGGCATTGCAGTATCCTGCAAAGGTCAGGCAAGGTTTTTCCATCTCAGTCTTTCCATTAGAGCTGTAACATTAGCAGTACGCTGCTTGTGGACCACAATGAGAGTTGTTCAGCAGATTGATGCGCTTGGTGAGCGAGTACAGTAGGACATGCAGGACTTCACAGAAAACATTGGCCGTGGAAAGGTTAATGCAGGACATTTGGTAAAAAAGGATCTGCCTGTCTTTATTTCTTGTTTTTTAGATGAATGGATGAAAACATTAATGAAGCTTGCTGCACAGTAAGCTGTCTCTAGGCACTAGTCAGTAAATTGCAGTTCCAAAGCAAAATTCACGCTAACCGTGCTCTTTAATGCCCTTGTTGTTCCACAGTGCCATTGTACACTCGTAGAGGGCAAAATTCACGCTAACCGTGCTCTTTAATGCCCTTGTTGTTCCACAGTGCCATTGTACACTCGTCGAGGGTAGGGCCTATATACCTATCACGCGTGGTTAATTGGTATCATATAGAGTGTGTTATTGTCAGGACATTTGCAATAAATTCCCAAAATGGTACAAACTATGAAAAATAATTCGTTTTAAGCCAGGGTTAAACTTAAGGTTTCACCGCTTATTTTTAAATGCCAGAAAGGGTCCACTCTCGGTTTCTGAGACTTTGTATCGGTCCCTTTACACATCTCTGCATGCACACGCTAGTCTCCATGTGGCGGGGGGAATACTCTTCCAGGTCGAACTACGCAGGTAAGCACCTTTGCAGAGTTCAGATGGATCTAAAGCCATTTCTAGTCTAATGGCTATACGCATCGCCCAATTTAGCAGGCAATTTACTGGCTAGCCAGTATCTTATAGAGTGTTATTCCGAATATATGTGCAATAAATTCCCAAAATGGTAAAAACTATGAAAATAATTAGTCAAAGAGATAAAGTTGAAAAGACAGAATTTATTTTCGTTTTCCTTTTTTTATTCTGTCTTTCATTGGTACTGCATGATGAAATCCAGTTTATCATTTTCTTTCCTGCTATGTACAAAACATTTCCAAATACATCCTTTGGAAAACTCTTAGTAATGTTCAATACACTCCACATAATACCACTGTGCCACATAATTACGTGCCACATAATTACACGCCACAATCACACTCTACTCAATGCAACATAAATACACTCCACAAAATACCACTCAGTGCGACATAGTTACACGCCACATAATTACACTATACTCAATGCAACATTAATACACTCCACATACCCCTCAGTATCACATAATTACACTCTACTCAATGCAACATAAATACACTCCACAAAATACCACTCAGTGCGACATAGTTACACGCCACATAATTACACTATACTCAATGCAACATTAATACACTCCACATACCCCTCAGTATCACATAATTACACTCTACTCAATGCAACATAAATACACTCCACATAATACCACTCAGTGCCACATAATTACACGCCACATAATTACACTCTACTCAATGCAACATAAATACACTCCACATAATACCACTCAGTGCCACATAATTATATGCTACATAATTACACTGATTCAATGCAACATACACTCCAAATACCACCACTCAGTGCCACATAATTACACGCCACATAATTACACTCTACTGAATGCAACATACACTCTACATACCACTCAGTGCCACATAATTACACGCCACATTACACTCTACTGAATGCAATATAAATACACTCCACATTATACCACTCATTACCACATAATTACACACCACGTAATTCCACTCAACTCCATGCAACATAAATACACTCCACATAATACCACTAAGTGCCACATAATTACACACCACATAATTACACTCGACTCAATGCAACATAAATACTCCACATAGTACCACATAATTACACTCTATTCAATGCAACATAAATACACTCCACATAATAACACTGTGCCACATAATTACACACCACAGAATTACACTCTACTCAATGCAACATACACTCCACATACCACTCAGTACCACATAATTACATGCCACATAATTACACTCTACTCAATGCAACATAAATACACTCCACATAATACCACTCAGTGCCACATAATTACACTCTACTCAATGCAACATAAATACACTCCATATAATACCACTCAGTGCCACATAATTACACGCCACATATTTACACTCTACTCAATGCAACATAAATACACTCAACATAATACCACTCAGTACCACATAATTACACGTCACATCATTACACTCTATTCAATGCAACATAAATACACTCCACATAATACCACTGTGCCACATAATTACACGCCACATAATTACACTCTACTCAATGCAACATAAATATACTCCACAAAATACCACTCAGTGCGACATAGTTACACGCCACATAGTTACACTCTACTCAATGCAACAAAAATACACTCCACATACCACTCAGTACCATATAATTACACGCCACATAATTACACTCTACTCAATGCAACATAAATACACTCCACATAATACCACTCAGTGCCACATTACACGCCACATAAATGCAATCCACACCATGACACAATTTCACTAAGCATAATTTCACTCAACACCACAGTTCCAGGCCACACAATTCAACTCCACACATTTCCAATACACACCACATAATTACACACCAAACAACATATTTCAACTCCACAACTCACAACATACCTCCAATCCACACCATATAGTGGCACCACCTGAGCACCAAACATCACTCACCACCACCATTTTGCATCAGCGCACCACCTAATCATCACCTCAGTCTACCCTCGGAATCGGGCATCTGTTGAATCTCCCCTAGTGTCCGTCCGCTGCTCGTGTTCTAATTAAATTATTGTTTTCCAACCTCCGCTCCCCCGTTATTTATGTCCCGCTCCCCCATAACAAAAAAAATTATAACAAACAAGCATGAGAACAGGCAGGAAGAAGTTGCCAGCAGTGCAAGTACAAAAAACTAGAAGACATTTGTTATGTTAAAATCTTTTTTTAATCAGGTTGTTCAGTTGTATACAATGTTGTCTTGGTTTGTATAAAGGTAACAAAAATGCTTAACACTTTTTATTATAACTTTTCAACATGATACACAGCAGCCACAATGCTCTACAACATAGCCAAAAGTTCTGGCTAAACACATAAGGTCCCAAAGGCGAGACCTATTGGCTAAGCCAATGCTTGTTTAAATTAAAGTGTATTTTTGCACATATTGGGGCACTTCACATGGAGCCTGTCAAAGCCCACGTCAAAACTCTTCTTTTACCTCGCTGGAGGTGAGGGGAGGTCGCATCATTTTCCTCTCCCGACTGCCATTTTGCTTTTGCCAAGGAAAGGAGCAGATCAGCGTTCTATCGCTGACGCTGCGATGTGCCCAACTGCACACAAATAGAGGGCCGATGCACGGACCCACCCAAGGCGCTTCAAAAGCAAGCATGTCTGCACCTGGACGGTGCCAGGAACGCTGCCCTTTTGAACACTGAGGGTAAGCGTTATAAATATTCTCAGTCTGATTTCATGAACTGGTGTCCCAAAGATGGGAGGGAGGTTTGTGAACCATTAACCCAGTAAATACATCAATTCACAGTTGTGCTCACTTTAACTGGCACCCCGTGCTGACCTTGGATCATGGAGTGCCTACTTTTAATAGTAAAGAAAGATGATGGGGAGATCACGCCCAGGAAGAGATTTTGTGTGCTTTGACCATTGCACGCTCTGTGGTCAAGCTCTGTGGTCAAGCATAGTATGGAAGTATGCGAGTTGATTCAAACCCAGGACTTAGAACGATTGCTTATTACTGAAACCTGGACAAAGGAAGACTCAGGACCTGATTTAGTGGTGGCCATCCCACCATGTTATACTATTGCCAGGCTTCATTAACCCCTTCACAGAGGTGGGGGATTGGCTATTATTTCCTGAAACTCGATCAACTGCACTTTAGAGCCCATTAGTTCGGACTCGTAAGACACCTGTGAGGTGGCGCAGTTTAGGCTTAAAGCGAATAATAAACTCACTCTTTCTGGGCTTCTCGTTTACCGCCCCATGGCTCTCTGACTCAGTTTAGCGAGGTCTAGAAACAAGTACTGGAACCCTACATTGCAAACCCCAATTTTACTATATTGGATGATTTTAACTTCCATTTGGAAGATAAGGAGGTGCAATGATTCTGTCACCTTTTTAGAACTTATGACTGATTTTGGATTTTCCCAAATGGTCAAATCCCCAACCCATACAGCAGGCCATATGTTGGATTGGATTTTTGCAAACCTTTCGGCTTGGTGGTGGGAGACATTCTCCTGTTAAGTTGGATGGACCACTTATCGGCAACTTTTAAAATCACACGGCAGAACAGAATAGAACAGGTACCGTGTACACCCATATCTTATAGATGGTGGAGTAAAATCTCCCCCCAAGATATGGACTTAGCACTTAGTTAGACATTAGTGAAAATTAACTGTTCACATGAACCAACGGCAGAGAATTTTAATGGTTTGGTGACGGACGCAATTGAACAGGTTGCCTCAATTAAAAATAAGACAGGCACTAGAATTAAAGCGTCTGCACCTTGGTTCTCGGAGGAACTAAAAGACTTCAGGCGGCCGTGTCAGAGGCAAGAACGGAGGTGGAGGGCAAATCTTAACATTAGAGGAGAAATGTAAACATAAAGAGCTGATCCTTATGTACAAGCGTGCCATTGTGGCTGCCAAATTCTCTTTTTACATTAACAAAATAAGATCTGCCAGCAACACTCCCAATGAACTTTTCATGTAGTTAAAGAACTCTCTACTCTCCCGGTCCTGCAAAGTTTCTGCAACAACATTGTAGTTTATATCAGAGATAAGATCATGAAGATCTTAATGTTAATGAGGATAGGCCTCACCTAATTTCTGCCACAGAGGACTCTGTGGATCGGCACCATACTGCAACTATGTCCGCATCCCTTTTGAAAGTAAAAAAATCTTCTTATGCACATGACAACATGTTCGCCGGATGGCCCCTGCCCTCTCAGAGTCTTACAACTCATACCGGATCAGATTGCAACTCTTCTGGAAAAGGTCTACAATCAAATGTTAATAACAGGAGTGTTTCCCCAACTCTAGAAAGAGGCAGTAGTTATTCCCCTTAAAAAGAAACCAAATGGGGATCCAGAGGACCTTAAAAAGCCTCGCCCGATCTTCCTCTAGCCTGCTCTGGCTGAAAGTTTTGAAAAATATATCAACCAGGAATTGGCAGAGTTTATTACCGCCCAGGACCTTCTCGCCCCCTCGCAGAATGGTTTCCGCAGTGGTCATAGTACTGAATCGGCACTGGTTGCCGTGACAGATTCCATTCAATGCCAAGCACATTAAGGAGGTGCGGCCATATTAGTAAAGTTGGATTTGTCTGTGGCATTTAATATGATACCCCCATCCCGCTTGGTGCAAGGATTGCGCCAAGCAGGGTTGAGGGATACTGCTTTTGATCTGTTGGGTTCCTTTCTGACGAACAGGACCCAAACAGTCAGTTGTGGAAATTTCAGGGCAGAACCGTTCCAGCTCCCTTGTGGGGTTCCACAAGGGTCCTCCCTCAGCCCTACCCTGTTAAAGCTATATGTTGCCCCCTGCTAAACTGGTGTAGTCATTCAGCTTTCAGGTGTTGTCCTATGCAGATGACACCCAAATCATCGTCTCTATATCAAACATTATGTTGCTGTTTGCAGAGAAGTTCAAATTCTGTACGACTGATATTAACATCTGGATGAAGGAGACCTGTTTGAAATTAAATACCGAAAAGACAGATCTTTGCCTTTGGGGATCAGCACCTGGTGTCGTCAGAACTCTGATGGCCAGAGACATGTGGCCCATTACCTAAAACACTTGTCTCTGTGAAAAATCTAGGGGTCATCTTTGATAATACCCTTACCTTTGACACTCGGGTCACAAAGACCGCGAGTTCTTGCTTTTTAAATAATTGAAATCCTGAAAAAGATTTTCCTTCTCATACCGGTTGAACTCAGAGTAGCAGTGTTTATCGCGTTAATTACATCATGCCTTGACTTTTAAAATGCTTTATACTTAAACATTAACAAGTCCTCGCTCAACAGACTGCAGGTCATTCAAAATGCAGCAGCCCACCTGGTACTGGATGTATCTAAACGTCATTCAGTGAGGCATGCGTTCCCTTTACAGGCTACCAGTTAATAAGCGTGTGACTTTTAAAGAGCTCTGCATAGTCCATTTGGCTGTTCACCATCGGGGCCGATGCCCGAGAACAGCATTTCATTGTTATACCCCTAGGAGACAGCTTAGATCATCTTCTCTTAGGGAGGTGACCATTAGTAGATTCCGGAAAGTCAGGTGGGGCGGTTGCTCCTTTTCAGTAGTACCAGCCAAATAGTGGAGCACCTTGCCCACCCACATTGCGAATTTGAACTCCTAAGAAGCTTTCCACAAGCAACTGAAAACCTGGCTATTCTCGGTCCTGTGACTGTAGTGCTTTGGTCTTCTCTCTGCATTATTCTTTGCCGCTGCTAGCGCTTTGACACTGTCAGCATAATGTGCTTTACAAATTTAAAATACCAATGCATATAGGCAAAACTTGACTTGTTCCTTAACAGATGTTGAAAAGAAATTTCTAGATCCGGTAGATGACAGGAGAAGAGCAATGGATGCTCATTGGAAAACAGGGTGGGATCAAAAATATAGGAGTATGTGGGCTACAGATGAATTAAAACGCCAAGAGTCAGGAGTTATTCCTGCACTAACTTTAGATTGGAAACATAAAGGGAAACTATGTGTGCGTGGAATCAAATCCGCAATTCACATTAAACATATGGGAAGGAGTAATTTTGATCACATTTTTTAATGTGAAGGGAATTGGTCTTTATTCGTGGGAGGTCAGGATCTTGTTATTCCTGGAGTTTTTGATATATATGGGGGATCAAGCATATTTCACATTGCCCTGAGATTGGTATGTCACATATTACTTGGCAATAGCCCTCCCGAAGATTTATTGTGTACAGAATCTAGATGATCCTGTATGGTGATCACATGTTAGAACCAAAAGAAGCAGTGGTTCTGAAATAGTTTGAGATATATTTGGTGCATTGATTCCTTCTGTAGGAGTGGTTTAGAATTAACATAAATTTTGAAAGTTGTCCATTACAGTTGATAAATGAGCTACTAGTACCTCAAATTCATTGTTAGCCGTGGATACTGAAATGATAGCGATAAGGTCTATGGTAATGCAGAATAGCCTTGCGTTAGACATCCTTTTCGTGAAGGAGGGCGGAGTTTGCAAGATGTAAAAGGTTCAGCAATGCTGTACCTACATATCTGACAAGAGTGAGGAAGTATAAAGATACATTAAGAACATTACAGACTTAAAGGGAGTTCTAAAGGAGTTAGAAGCTACAGGTGCTTGGGGTGCAATTGAAAATAGATTTTCTGTGGAAGGCACATGTTTTGGAAACCTTAGAAGTGGAATATTGGGTTCAATTTTCAGACCCCTTGTGATAATTGCCCTTTGTGCAATCTGTCTGCTTGTAATCTTTAAAGGGTACAAGTATACAAAAACCTAAATGACAAGTGCAGCAGGAAGGATGCAGAATGAGAAGAAAAAGGAAGGATGAGGAACTAGAGGGGAGTTTGTTGTAGATTTTATGATGAAAAGAAGTACCTAGAAAACTCTTAACGAAAAACATTGAAAAAAATCAGGGTTTTGATTTGATCTAATCTGATAAGATTCATATCTCGACTATGATGGCTAACATCGCCATCAAAGAGGGGATTGGAGCATCGCAATTTAGGCTCCACCCTTACATGTCACAGAAATGCAATTATATACTTGCATTTGACATTTTATTCACTGTATGCCTTAACTTCATTAACGTGTGTGAAAAAAATAATGAAATGTAATCACTTAGAGACTAGAGGTTTATATAAGTGTGCACTAATGTTCAGTTTAATTGTGTAAGCATGCATTTTCTCTTCACGCTTTTACATTTATACTTCATTATATTTGCATATGTAAACATGAACTCCTTTACTCACATTTACATTTATTCTTCAAGTTACACGTGCACATGTATAATCATGTATTTGAAGTGTACATTATATGCTCAGTTAAATTAGCCTGCCTACGGGCCTCAGTTGAAATGCATTTTGCTTTGCTAGCATGTTCTCTTTTCAACTTTATTATCATGATTTTCGTTAGCTAACAAAGCTGCCAAGTTTTCAGAGTGCTTACGTGTGACCTTTGCATGCTTGCAGTGTATTTACGAACGACATTCTAGTACCATATGGGTAACACTTCAAGTGGCATTTTATTGTAAGTAAAATCAACAATGAAGCCCAAATAAGTAAATATATATATATACACGAAAATACATTGTCTTAGCAATGAGAAGCTCTAAAAGGGCCTCGAGACCTCTGCAAACCCCCAGTAATGGAAAATCAGTAAACCTCTTGGGACCTTACAAGACAGCAGGGTTAATTGCGATGTGTGTGGTAACTGCTGTTACCCCACATAAGACAATTATAGGTTCTGTGATAAATATTGGCAGGTCAGACCTGCCAATATTTATCAAGGGAAACATGCCTGGTATTTATCAGAACATCCGCGTTATTCCCCCAAAACTCGTTATTGGGTGTATTTTTGCACCTGATAAGCTCCGACTCAGAGGAGTCGGATTTTATTAGATGTGATAAATATCACCCCAATCATCAAGCTGTTCGTTATGAAGGCATTGGGGATTAATGCACTTGCTTGATATATTTGTGTGGGGTCTAGCCACAGTTTTGACTGTTGATAAAATAGAATAAAGGGTAAAGTATCTGCTGCAAAAAACTACGTAAAACATGTAGGTCACAGAATTGTATTTTAGGTGAACTACTCAGTGGGTTACTGCTTTTACTACAAAGGTTGTGTTCCGCTGGCGACAATTTATAATTATAGTTAATGAACGGCATCACGAGCTGCACACAAACTGTGTGTGATTGGTGTAAAGGTTTACTGTTGCTAAAAAGAGTTAAATATTTAAAACTTATCTCTTAAGCGGGCTTTCAAAGAAACCTCAGTACATCCTGGTGTTGATTGTTAATTGCTTTGATCATGCTGGCGGCACTGATGCGGTCTCTGAACCTCTCTCTGGTCCTTTTTGCTGCTGCAGTTTCTGTTCGTGTCAGTGCCGTTACCCACACTCACAAGGCTGAGGTGCGCCTTTTAAACCAGCGCAGAGCTCGCATGTACCAAGCAAAGGACTTCTGTACCAACTATGGCAGCGAGACTGCCTGGAGACTGAAGCTGAAGCTTGTGGGGTCAGCAGAACTTGGAAAATATCCTACATTCTTGCTAGAGCGTGACCTCCTCTGCATTTCAAAGCAATAAAGAGGTTGTGAATGAATAAGAAGAGGCAGCGGGCACGGCAAGGAAAACCAAAGCTGCCGTCCTCCGCCTCAGGGGCCAATCACTGCGGGCATGGGTCACAGTGCGATGTCACTGTTCCTGGTGCTGGAAACAACAGGCAAGGCGCAACCACAGATTTACGTGCGAGGGCATAATTGCTATAGCGAGAACCCTTGCTCCAGTCATTGTAAACTACGACAGTTGTTCTGTTGTCGCAGACCTCCCAAATGTTATTTGGCCACACTTTATGTTTAGATAGCAGGCTCAGAGCGCTGCATTCAAAGGCAGCGAGCACAGCTTAAAGAAATGCAGCTCCATGTTGTTGAGTGTCGCGCACTGGGGTCCTCCAGGGAGCTATTAATGCATGACTAATGCATTAAAGTGTGGTGATGCGGATGCCATACTAAAATGTGTTAGGCTAACCCCTGATGCGGGGTGCTTGGCAGGGCTGAGCTAGAAGAGGCTTATTGTTTGTATTAGCTTGCTGATAGAGAGGCCTTGAGGGAAGAACTTGGCAGTGAACACGGAGAATCAATGGTCGAAAGAGGCCTTCTGTTCATCATGTACCAGGATGGCAAGATGTTCATGGAGAACTGCAGTCCAAATATTGATGCGATGGAAAACTGAAGGGATGTTGCAGATGCACTAGAGTAATGATTTGATTGGTTCCTAGTGGTGTGAAAGGAGATAAGGATGTTTCGGAGTCTCCCTTGACTTTTAAATTGGTGTACTCACAGTTCGAGAGATTGCAGATTCCCTTTAGACTTTGAGAGGTAAAGACCTCACTGCTTGCCTTATTCTTGAAAGTGTGAAGCTTTATGCTAAATACTTATTTCCTTTTTACAAGACTTCTACTGAAGTCTGATCATGCTGACACCTTCTATGCTCCCGAGTTAGAGACCCTTTTGAAATGACCCAATGCTTAACTTATGTTGGAGAAGAGAAGGGAAGCTCCTTTATGGAACACCCGTTACTGTAATCCGTTTCTTTATTGCTGTGGCTATCATAATTCGGTATTTCATATTATTGCGCCTTAACCTACAGAGATATTTCAGCTTACTTATTGTATGGTTGCATGCACTTTTAGTTTGCATATATACTGGGTTGATTGGTAATTCATAATAAAACTTTAACTATATTCAGTGATTCCTGCTCCTTATCGTAGAATCACATTGGCATCTCAGGTTAGAAATTTATTGTTGATGTTCTCTCCCTTTCAATAATTCACATCATCCAATAAGTCCCTACACCAATGGGGAACAATCTTTAATGACTAAGATTACCTGCAACAAACCTTCGGCACTTTAGGAAAGAAAGTTATTAAGGGATAAGCATAAAGTACCCCAAATATCAAAAAAACAAATTGTCTCCGCATTGGGAGTAGAAAAGCCTCAGCAGTTAAGGAGTAGTAATAACAGAACCAGTGGACGCTCGCCCGGCCCTCTCTTAAAAACCGGGAAGCACATTTATTCCAATGAAGGCCAGGACAGCCCCTGAAAAACAGCAGCCCTGTCAAGTATCACGCATCAGACGTGACACTAACGCATTTCAGTGTGGTGATCCGCATCACCGCACTGAAATGGAAAGTCACGCATAAATGGCATAGCGCCTCCTCAGCTGTCAGGCCGTAGCGCTGCTAATCATGCACCAATATTCAATGCAGACTGAACGTAAAGCTAAATTTAGCAGTGCGCTATGCGCCCTGCTTCTGGAAGGCTTCGGAAGTGGCTGAGCTGCAGTGCTACAATGTAACACTAGTATTAACCATGTGGCGCCGCAATCCTGATAGATGACATCAGTAAGAGCGCGCCGTCGCGAGCGAGTGGTTGTGGGAGGGAGGCTTCACTTGTAATGGCAGAGCTGCTCGTGGTAAATAATATTGAAATAAAACAAATGAAAATGCAGATCCCCGCGACCGGCCGGAGCCGCCCCAACCCCACCGACCGTGGCGGCTGCTGGAACTCTCATCTTTTGCTGAGAGTCACTGAAGTATGCCCGAGCAGATGACATTTGCGGCGGAAGTCTCTGCGGCCACGAGGCGCCCCATACTGAATTGCTGCTCCTCTCACAAAGTGAGTAAGTGCCTGCTGTCAAAGTAATTCAAGAATAAGTATGTAATTCCTTGAAATAGCGAAGCGACGCCCTTCAGATGTACACCAAAGAGCAGGGATGGCAAAGAGGGGCACTTGACGCGCTGTAGGTATATGGGCTCATGGGGCACCGGTTCATGACCGCAGCAACAAATGTAGTGCACTGCAGCGCACAGGGTCGTGTCATTTAAACAACCCTAACCCCTAGTCCAAATTACGTATTTGGAGCAATGTTTGATAAAGATGGCAGCAGGTTTGAGCACCGACGTTTTGATACATGACATGTGTGCACAGCTGTTCCGTGCTCACCCGATTGCTTCATTTGACTTGACAGAGTTTAATTCAAGGCCTCCCAGACATCCCCGCAGGCCACCCGGGCCTTCTCTTGGATCAGTGGTATTATACCCACCTCCTTTTGCACATATACTGGCCTTGGTGAGGGGCACTAACCTCACGTCAGCCAATATCCCACGCCCGCCAATGTGTCTGCCACATTCCAATGGCACCTGACAGTTTGCTTGCCTCCAGTATGTTTCGAGCACCAATAAAACTGTCAAGAAAACTCTGGTGACTAATGGACCCGCTGGGGATCGATCAAGGTTTGTCTAGTGGAAATTTTACACAGAAGGTTAATGTGCCTGCTGCAAAGCACGAGCATCATGCAGCTCACAGAAGTGCATATAATGTAAATAGGTTATTTGGTTACTGCTTTTGTCGGAGAGATCCTTTCAATAGTTGCAATTTACAAATGAAAATCTCCCCCGATCTTTAATTATCCTAATGTTGCCAAACCGGTTCAGTTGGGTAGAAATCAATTGTTATTAGTAATGACAACCCCAAACCACGGTGGGACATTTTAAATTCTGAGTTTGTGCTTCTTCAGATCAAGCACTCTTAAACTATACCCAGTATGAATGACGTATGACTCCTTTCCTATACCTCTTTTGCAACATTTCATATACACTGCTTTACACATGTATGATTTATTGTCTCCATGTTTGATGTACAGTTCTCTGACACCCTAAAATGGTACAAGTAGCTCTAAAAAGCAAAACAAAAGCATGTGAGAGAGAGTGGTTATGGAGACTTAAGGGTCACTGTTAAAGGGTGGTAAATCGCAATCGTCTTAATTGCTGGATTTTGCTGGCGAGAGTGTGTCACTCCTAGTTGTTGAAATGTCACTCATAATTACACTGAAATTATGAAAATGTCACACATAGCAATCGGACACCTTGGCAGCTATGAAACAGGTAACTGTGCGGGAAAAATTATGCGGGCACTTATTACAGCACCTTGGCCCACCTGTAGCAAAACCTTTAAAAGCATTTACTAAAGGGCTTCGAAAAGGTTTAATCTCATTCATTTCAAGGACACAAAGAATGGTCTTTAAACTCGGAAGGTATTAGAAGCTCCTTATGACTGAGCCATCGATAAGATGTTAATCTTTGCGTGTAGTGAGCAGAAGGGGTTAGTAAAAAGGGTTTCAATTGCATTCATACAGCGCTTTACTACCCCTATACACTCCGAAGACTGAGAAACCAGTACGCAGGTGCTTTCACGTCTGCATTTGGGGCTCCGGACCGCCTACGAAACAGATCGCATATTTGATTTCACGTTATGACACGCCCCTCCCTGCCAGGTTGGTACCTTCTATAGTGTTCCTTACGGATGCTCGTCCTAGAGTCGAACGTCACTAGTAGGGGGGGTCAACGACCACTCACAAAAACAAACTGTCTGCAACTTGGAAATAACGCCCTGTGTACGGCCAGGAATATGCGGCGTATTCTTCCGGGGCAGCCGAAGGGTGGTGTCTTCCGGGGCGGGCAGACAACCTTTTCCTGGTGCGGGTCATGTGCTTTTATATAACCAATTATAGGCTACGTGGGACAGAACAGTCACACAGACTGCCATAGTACGCACCACCCCTTAGCCCGTCAATCAGGTGGGACAAGCTTTTCGATTGCCTCTCCCTGCTTTCACTTATGGAAGTCTGACAGAGTCCTTCATATTATGTGGAAGTCGGTTAGAGTCGAACGCAAAGCAGAAGCAAACGGATTTTTAGGGTGCATTTACCTGGAAGCGACAGGTATGGTTCACGACACTTTTTTCCTGATTAGATAAGATCAGTATTTTTGAAAATGATGCGTGTATCAACACCTTATGTGACTTTCCAAGGGTGTTGTTACACTATGGTTCCCCAATCTTGAATAGTCGTGCAGGGCATTTAATGAACAGTCAGCGCCTAAAATGATCAGAAGACCCTGCCGGCTCTAATATAATGTTGCAAAATCTTAGGATAGCTGCATGACATGCTACGTGATGTCCAGTTATAGGAAACGCAGCGCCCCCCTTCTTTAAGATTCTGCCCTTGTACATTAACATCCCACAACATAAATCTTAGGACAGGAGTCCGGTCCACGATATAGTTAGGGGCCTATGTCAAATAAGCAACTTAATTGAGGTAAGATGTTGTACGAGATGTGTCCTGATTCCTGACCTATGTACCCGGTGTCTCCCTGTAGGAAAATCGGGAATGGCTGCACTTTCTCAAGTTACTGAACCGTACATAGACCACTTGTTTATTAAGTTGACAAAGTGCCGGCCAGTACCAGACCAACGTCCTGTGAACTAATTAGCAGAGGCATATAATGTCACGATCATGAAGGATACATTAATTTTGTGGGCCTAGTTTCTAGTGAAAGTCATACACAGTACACAATTAGATATGTTAATTACACCTGAATTTACATTTCTGTTCTCTAACTTATATGTTGATAAGAAACTCTGATTCATGTGCGTCTGCTTGTCACTGCGGAGTAGTGAATGCTTGAGGCAGTACATAAGCCAACATTTAAAATGGCGTTGCTTAATTGGTACATGCAGTGCATCAATTCTCATATAAACTAGTACTAGTCATATTGTTGGAATGGGTGTGTTAGAAATTGGGGTCTCTAGTTGGCATTGGTATGCACCCTGTCCAAGTAGGGACTCTTCCTTTTAGTCAGGATAAGGTAGTTACACACCTTGATAACCCCCGCTCACCCCCTTGGTGCTTGTCTCGAGCAGACAGGCTTATCTCAGAGGCAATGTGTAAAGTATTTGTACACAAGATACACTGTAACATAGTGAAGACACTACAAATGGACACCACACCAGTTAAGAAAAATAAAGTATCTTTATCTAAATCAAACAAGACCAAAGCAACAAACATTTAACATACACAATTCAAAATATGACTTTTAAAAGGTTTCAAGCAATTCTGTCCATAGAAATATATGGATGCGTGATTTTTATACAAAGTACTTCAAATACTTTAAACTGTATAAGGCAAAATAGCCGCATAGAAGGGAAGCGCTGAAAAACACAGCGATGCGTCAGTTCCTGAGTCCTTGGGGAGGCGATGTGACAGTTCTGCTGCACTCAGGAGAAGTGATGCGTCGAATTAGGACTGTAGGGGGAAGTGATGCATCTATTCCAAGACTATTCTGGTCTGTGGGTACTGTGTCAGAGATGCGTGGCGCACGGGTGCGATGCGTCGAAGTCTGGACACGCTGTAGGTCGATGCGACAGCAAACAGGCGTTGGGTCGATTTCTCCAGCTGCGGTCTGACGATGCGTCGTGTCTTTTAGCCGCACATCAGGGCCTGTGTTGGAGTCAGAGTGGTGGTCTCAGACTTCAGAGACTGATGCACAGGACTCGGCGTGCAGCGATTCTTTGGGCCGCTGGCAGGCCCTGCGTGGTTTCTTTGGCCGCACGGAGCTGTGCAACGGGAATTTCTCCCGCACAATGGTGCTGCATCGGGAAATACAGCCGCAAGAAGGGCAAATCGTCGATTTTTGTAGGTTTCATCAGTTCTTTGCGGCAGGAACAACCTCCAAGGGCCCAGAACTGGGTTTGGCACCACAAGGCAGGTCAGAACTCCCAGCAGTGAAGTTCATGGGTGCTGCAGGTGAAGTCTTTGTGTCCCTGAGACTTCTTAACAGGAGGCAAGCTCTACTTCAAGCCCTTGGAGAATTTTCTTTAAGCAGATACCACCACAGGGCAAATGTTCAGACCTTTCCACTGCCCACAAGCAGAAGCAGCAACTGCAGGCCCACCCATCAAAGCAACACACACGAAAGGGGCAACAGTCCTCCTGGCAGCTCTTCAGCTCTTCTTCTTGGCATGGTCCTCTTAGTCTAGAAGCAATCTAAACGTCTGGGATTTTAGGTTCAATACTTATACCCCCTTTTTACCTTTGAGATCTTTGTAAGAGTCTCTCTTGCTCAGTAAAAAACAGTTCTGTCCTCCCTGGTCCAGCCACACTACAGGATGTGGAGACAGCATTGCGCAAGGCAGCCACAGCCTCTGCAGGTGCTAGTGACAATTCCTCCCTCCACTCTAGCCCAGGAAGACTCATCAGCACACCTCAACTCCCTTTGTGTGAGTGTCTGGAGTGAATGCACAAACAGTCCCTGTCAGTATAAAACCAGATGTTGATTCCACAGCCAGGTAGAGGCACAGGATGGCTAAACAAGAAAATGCCCACTTTTTAAAAGTGGCATTTTCAAACACACAATTTAAAAACCAACTTTACTAAAAGATGTTATTAAATTCTGAGTTCAGGAAGCCCAAACGTCAAATCTCTAGCTGTTCCTAATTGAAAGTTGCACTTATAAAATGTTAGAAGGCAGCTCCAATGAAAGCCTATGAGAGAACTAGTCCTTGCATTAGTGAAAAACGAAATTGGCAGTATTTCACTATCAGGACATGTAAAACACACCAGCACATGTCCTACCATTCACGTACACTGTACTCTGTCCATGGGAATATCTTGAGCCTACCTTTGGGTTCCTTACATGTATAACAAGCATTGGCATAGCCAATAGGTCTCGCTTTTGGGACCTTATAAGTATTTAGTTATGCAGCACAATATCCTTGGTGCAACAACATCAACTGTTGCATGGCTAAACACTTACAAGGTCCCAAGGTGAGACCTATGGCTATGCCAATGCTTGTTTCTTATTTCAGAGAATCTATGCGATTTCTGTAGGATTCTCTGTGGGTCACAATATATTATGTATAAACATCTGTGCAGTATGTTTCTGTAATAATACACACGACCAGTTCAGGGCACAAAAATGGTTATTGTTGTGTCATTTATTTTACGCACAGTGTTCCACTGTCGTGGTATTGCATGGAACACCACATGACCTTCCGAGGTCATTTACCAAGGCTTTTGACCCCGGAAGCACGGAACTCGCTGGAACTGTTTCTAAGCAAATTTTCCTGGAGAAAGGTCTACATATTGTAGCTTGACAGATTGACAGAAAAAACCAAGGAAATGTCTTCATGATTGCATCTGGCAAAATGGCTCAGTGTGCCCTTTGTAGAGATTGGTTTATAACCTGATGGTCACAGCTTTGAATTGAGAGTTATGTAACAGAAAATGCAGTTGGGTGCAGTGGGCTTAAGCCGTATATAAAAAGCCAGTTTACGTTGTCCAAATTAAGAGCTACTATATAATAACCAACTCTGTCAACCAAAGATAAACATCCCTCAGAAATGTTCAGTTACAGCAGACACGTTTCGTCCTGTTTGTGGCTCGTCGAAATTATATTGGGACATGTTTTAAACTAAAGTAATGAAGACTTGCTATTAACAAGAGACTTCAGTCACATGCTTCCTAAAATTCAGGGGAGGAAGGCCAGGGCAGAATCCGAGAGCCGCCACACGAGTGGACCCTGCTAGTAAAAACAAGCATTTGTAACACACGGACAACGGGAGAGAGGACGTGAGAGCAAAGCAAATGGGCAGCCTGAGAAGATTCATGGCCCGTTGAGGGAGATAAGCTATGCGTGGTGGAGATGTTGTGAGGGCTAGAAGGGAGGGGCCCAGAAGAGAGACTCCGGATGCGAGGCGCTGCATTTTTTAAGTGAATGCGCTTGTCCTGTGCTGGTTGGTGCCCAGGAAAACAAAAGAGAGGAAGGGGTTAAGGGTGGGTGCATGGTGGGAGGGTGACTGAATGATACAGAGATAACCCACCCCTAAACAAACTGATGCATTTGGAGCGACGATGTGAAATGCAGACACCTCGAGCATTAAAAGTTTAGTAAAGCTGCTATTTATTGTTGCCTCTGTACATTTCAAAGGGGAGGGAGGCAGCTGCAGTGGCGCGAGAATACTTGTGACAAACTAAAAAACAATCACGTTGTGATGTAATCCGAGCAGCGCTTGGTTTGTTAACATAAAGGACGGGGCGCATCGGGGGACAGGGAGCGGGGGCGAGCGAGCGCGGCAGCCTGCAAAGCAGTCCCAAAACGCTCGTGCGTCGTGGCTGGCCTTTGGATGAGTACGCGCGGCAGACATGTGTTTCCACTTATCGCGCCCGGGCACGATAATTGGAAACACATGTTTGCCGCGCGTACCCATCTCAAAAAGGCCAGCCACGACGCACGAGCGTTTCTTGGACTGCTTTGAAAACTCACTTACAATAAGTCTTCGCCTCTAAGCAGCGCTTGCGCGCTACTCGAGGCTCGACCTAAAAAGGGAAGGTTAGGTCTGGCAAGTGGGTGCACCTGCCAGGTTGACATGGCAGTTTAAAACCTCTCTCACGGACACTGCAGGGGCAGGTCTGAGACACATTTGAATGGCTACTTGTGTGGGTAGCACAGCCAGTGCTGCTGGCACACCAGTAGCGTTTAATTTAAAGGCCCTGGGCACACACAGTGCACTTTAATAGGGACGTACCAGTAAATCAAATATGCCAATTCTGCATAACCAATTATACTCATAGTTTACACAGGAAGCACTTGCACTTTGGCACTGACCAGCAGTGGCAAAGTGCTGAGATTTATCTAAACCAGCAAAAAAAATCCAGCACACAGTGAAAAATACAGGTGATAGAGGCAAAAAGACAGGGGAAACCACACCAAGGGTGCCAGGTCTAACAGGGTAAATATAATGTCAATGATTACCATTATGTGTGCAGGCCCGACAACGGCAATACCAGTCAATGCAGTGTAAATGTATGTCATAACGCTCGCTGCAGTTCTTAACCTACCTGGGGCCTCCAGTAAAGCAAAGGGGACACTCTTCAGGCTCCGCTGCATTCCCGCCGTGAGGGCAACGGCTGACAGCATTACAACCCGGTCTCACCAGCCGTGAGGGGAACGGCTGACCGGAACTACAAAACCCAGCATCCTTTGCCTGTCGCCTGCCTCTGACGCTGCGTAGCGCGCCAGGAGGCGCCATATCTACGCCCCCAGCCTCCCGCAGCGCGGGACGCTCGCTGCAGTTCTTAACCTACCTGGGGCCTCCAGTAAAGCAAAGGGGACACTCTTCAGGCTCCGCTGCATTCCCGCTGCATTCCCGCCGTGAGGGCAACAGCTGACAGCATTACAACCCGGTCTCACCAGCCGTGAGGGGAACGGCTGACCGGAACTACAAAACCCAGCATCCTTTGCCTGTCGCCTGCCTCTGACGCTGCGTAGCGCGCCAGGAGGCGCTATATCTACGCCCCCAGCCTCCCGCAGCGCGGGATGCGCGCGGGCCAAGGGCGGGCCCGTCCTGGCCCGTCATCGCCAGGATGAGGCAGGGCAGGGCCACCCCCCTTGGTCCCAACCATTCGAACTTTTTACACAGAGGCATTCGCACCTGCGGATTTACTGGGAGACCGCAGCCGTTTACAAAGCGATGCACTATTGAGCTGGCCGTGAGAACTTAAGCCTGTGCTGCCCCTTATTGTGAACTGGCATATGGCTGTGGTATTTCCTACTGACATACCTATGATATATCCGGACTCTTTTTAAATTTATAGATGGTGATTTTATACTTGTACTCTGCATTTTATCAGTCCATTGTCCCATCTGTTGCACTTTATATGATACTCTCTGTGGTTTTGCACTTTGCACTTTTTTTTTTTTTATACCCAGGCCCATTTTTAAGACTCAGTTTTGTGATACATATGATTTTATTTTCCTATTTTTACTGACATTATCCTGCACTCTGCTACGATTCCCCATTATAAATTTTATATATTGCACTTAGCACTTTTAGATTTGTATTTTGTATTTGCATTACCTCCTACCCTGAAGCATGAATAAAATATAATCATCATTTACAACTAAGATGTCGAAACGTAAACTACAAAAACATTACAAAAACGCGGTTGATCGTCCATGTACCACCATTGACTCCTACCTAGTACGGGCAGTAAGCGTGATTAATGATGAGATAGACAGGACAGAACGCCGCCTCTCACTAGGTATAGGGTCAGCAAACGAGGAAATAGGTGTGCATGATCCTGGGACTACTCATGTAATTGAAGATACCTCTAATACCGAGCAAACATCTAATTTTGAGGGAAACGGGAACGTGGGAATCCCTGATAAAGATTTAGTATTAGTATCTAGTGGACCACGGCAAAACTCACCAACTGGTTCGCCGACCCCGAAAAGGAAAAGGGGATGCAGAACCAGCCAGGCTAAAATAGCGACTACTAATATTAGTAAAAAGGGACACGTAAGAAATACAACAGCTAAGACACAAGGAAACCGTGCTGATCCTCAACCCTTACCAATAGAGCAAATAGACCATATAGTTACCCAGCTTAACCAAAAACTAGAGGCCTGTATTAGACCACTTCTTGCTAAAATAGATCACCTCAATGGAGAGGTTACTAGACTCAGTGACCTAATAATTCAAATTAGTACTAATCAAAGGGTGAACATTAATGAAGCCCAAGGGGGCATACCAAACCGAGAAGAACAAGGTACAATGGGCCCAAAACTATCAGCTGGTAACTGTGTTGGAGGAAGTAATGAGGCTGTGTCTAACTTAAGCAATGACCAGCCACAAAAAGGCCCTAGAAAGACTGAGATCAGGAGTAATCAACCTTGCACCACCAGAGGTGAAAGATCAGATAGGGTAGAGCAGATCAAGGCCCCTGAAGAATTAAGAGGGAACAGGGAAAGAACCGGAAGAACTGAAATACCCATTAATCTACCCCCAGAATGCTGCCCATATGTTGCAGTTCTGGTGAATGTACCCCAACTGGAGCTAGGCCAAAAAGAGACGGACCACGCTTTAAAAATAAAGTGGTCAATTGGTTAGGCAAGAACTGTGGGTACCCGGTGGAGCAAGAAGAGCAGATCCTCCTAACCCGAAGGGTAAATTGGATCGGATCTCAAAGAAAGTCACTACAAGGAGATTGTATTATTATTAATTTTAGAAACCCAGACTGGGCTAGGACCTCCTTAGAGAGAGGGGCCTCTAATAACCTCAACGATTCTATCATATCGCTCCTACCATTAGGCTTCTTTTATAGCCACCTAAGACCGATATACATTAGAGTAAGAGATGAGGAGCACTGGAGAGCACACCCAGCAAGGCCGGCACCCCCACAATGGGCTTTACCCACTTTTAACAGATTTTTACCACTTAGTTCCCTGGATGCTAATGATTGACAAACCATTGGGGCGAGGATGAGTGGGGCGGAAAAAAAGAAGGGCCAGCAAGGAAAGGACCCAATGAGGATAGGGTCCAATTTAGAAAGTGAGTCTATATCCTTTACGTCTAATTTAACTATGCCAATGGCATGTCCTGAGGGTATCAGATCGCATGGGCGCTGTACATCACATGCAGATAATGTAGCCACACAAGGGATACTCCCAGATGAAAATAAAGGGCATTCTACTGAAATAGCTATAAATTTGTTACCCTCAATCCCATCTAATATTGAGGGCGACCCTGGTATGTGTATAAACGAACGATCCACCAATGACGGGGAGAATCCGATAGAGAAGGGGTATACAATTGCCACATGGAATATAGCTGGCTTGGGAAATAAACTGGATACACTGGGCTGGTCGGATTTCATTAGCAAACTTGACAAACTCTGCCTACAAGAAACCTGGAGTACCGCCCCCACTTACATTGAAGGGTTTACTTCTTACAATTTACTAGCTAAACCCTCCATGGCCGGAAGAGCAAAAGGTGGTTTGCTAATACTTCTGTCAAACAAATTACCGCTGGTAGTAAAAAGGGTTATTAATGTGGACTATCACTCGCAGCTATTATGGTTGCATCACAAAGATGGTTGGGATGTTTTATTGATTAACTTTTATAATAATATATTTGACCCATCACGTCATATTGTAATTGCTGCTATAGAAAAAGAAATAGATAAGCTGGTCACAACTGTAAATGCTAACTTTGCTATTTTATGGCTCGGTGATTTTAATATTTCAACCTGTACACAGTCTATGACCAAAGTCTGCGGGTATAGGAGCGACGTAGGGGATGATCTCTTACACTTCCCTCACAATATTTATGGTACTACCCTAAACCAGGTCCTGGTGAAATACGACCTTGAAGTGATGCAGAGTGGGCAGAATGAGTATGGAGATAGGACACCTACTTTTATTGGAAGAAATGCTAACACCACTATTGACCACATCCTAGTATCGGCAAATATCCTACACTTATGTTCTATTCCCTCCATAGTTGAACTGCTACTTAGTGACCATAACTGTATCACAATGTCTTTGGCTGTGTGGGGTAAAAAAGTTGTAAACAAACTGCTATTGATAACATTACATTGTGCAGACCTAATGGTACTAGAATTAGATGGAAAGGTGCTAATTCTACTACTATTCTAAAAAAGATTATCTTAGGATGTGGTAAGGAGATATTCGATAGTCTTGAAGTGGAGGTGGAACCAACTCTGATGTTAACAAATTTCTGTACAATTAATGTTTTTATTGATAAGTGTTTTACCGCCCAGGTAAATGGGACACAAAAGCAGAACAGGGGCTGGTTTAATCATTCTTGTACTAACTCACTGAACATGTTAAAAATAGCACTCACTAGCAGACCAAGGGACAAAGTGATAGTGAAGAATTTAAGATTGGATTATAAACTAGCTCTAAAACAGAGGAAGAAGGAACTCCAAGAGGAAGCCTGGGGCAACCTCTCTATGGCAGCTGCAACATCCAACAATAAGTTGTTCTGGGATACTGTTAATTCAACGTTTCTGAAAGATGACTCGTACCCAGAAATTACTTGCCATGTAAATTGTGAAGAATGGGTGACACATTTCTCTAACATTTTTAACCCATGTAACGAACTATCGGATGAGCCCACAGATTACACCAAATGGCCCACTATCCTGTTAAATATCACTCTTAGTGAGGTTGAGTTAGGTATCAGAGGAAATAAAGGGGGCAAAGCACCAGGCCCGGACGGGGTACCCATAGATGTTTACAAATCAGTACCAGAATTATGGGGTCCGATACTTACGAGAGTTTTTAATGCAGCAGTCACAGAGGGTCCTCCGAGGTCATGGGGTCAATCTGTCATAATCCCTATTTATAAAAAAGGAGATAAATCGGAAGCTAAAAATTACCGACCCATTTCCTTACTGGACTCTTCAGTGAAGGTTATGAGCAGGGTCCTTCTGGTAAGACTGGATGAATGGGTTAAGGATAACGATATTTTAGCTAAATCACAATATGGTTTTAGAAAGGGGCTGGGTACGTTAGAACAGTGTATTAATTTGGAATTTTTAATTGGAAAATACACACGCGCAAAGCAAGGGGGATTTTACCTATGTTTCGCTGACCTGAGCAGCGCTTTTGATCTTGTGGATCATACTTTGCTATGGCCAGTTCTACTCAATCTAGGGGCCCCAGAGTCCATTATTTACTTCCTTGCCAGATTGTATGAAAAATTATCAAGCAGAGTCCGGTATGGCCAACAGGGTGTATGTACCCCGAATTTCAAGGTCAAACGAGGAATTCGCCAAGGCTGCGTCTTAGCGCCATTACTTTTTACTCTATTTATTAATGAAGTAGACGCAGCCCTTAAGTCAATACCGGCAGATGCTCCTCAAGTAGATGGACAGAATATACCAGTACTGCTTTATGCAGACGATGCGGTGCTCCTATCCCGGACACCGCTAGGTCTACAACGACTATTGGATGGGTTTACTGATTTTATTAAGGGGAGGAAGTTGTTAATAAATAAGGCCAAAACATATACTATGGTCTGTGCAAAAAAACAAAGAAAATGAAACACTTCTTTATAGAGGGCACAAGAGTGGAACAGGTTGATACCTTCTGTTACCTAGGGATAACCCTATCTGCTAATGGCAAGTGGTCATGTGAAACATCCAACGTACAAATGAAAATGACCAAAAGTATATATGGGGTCTTTAGATTTGCTGCCAAATTAGGGGACCGACGTATTAAAGACATGATTGATATTTATAAAGCCCGATGTGTTTCCATTGCATTATACGGAGCAGGGTTATGGGGCTACTACCCCTGTCCAGATCTGCAAACAGAGGAAAATACCTTCCTAAAAATTATTATGCCTCCCTAAATCAGCGTCCACTGAGATAGTCCATCGGGAGGCAGGGATCGAATATCTGACAGATTTGATTGCATTGAGACCCCTTTTATTTTGGAGGTCTATTTGGGCGAAAGAAGAAACCCTGTTTACACAAACAATTATTAAGGACTGCATGTGACTGGATAACTGTCTCAAGATCCCTTGGTTAAAATACATAGTAAATACCACTAGAGAACTATTTAAGTTAAGAACCCTGGACAACCCAATGGAGGTTTTAGATTACTCTAAACAGGAGATGAGGAATATATTTTTGGCACAAAGGAAGGAGGGCAGGTCGAGACAAGTGGAGTTACAATCTACCTACCAGCAATACCAACTGCACATAGACACCATTGGGTTTCAAAGCTGCTTAACATCAGTATCCAGATCATCCCACCGATTTGTACTGACAAGGATGAGATTGGGTCTTGTACATCACTTAGTGGCGTTCCCAGAAATGAAACAGCACCCAGTCACTCCATGCCCGTGTGATAATCGCACAAAGCAAAGCACTCTGCACTTTTTACTTTTTTGTGAACTGTATTCTAATTATAGATTTGTATACTTAAAACCATTGTTTAAGAAATATAATGTTACAACTTCCAATGCAGCTATGAGTCTAATGTTTACACTTAAAGAGCCGGATATCTGTTTTTTTGTAGCAACATTCATTTTAAAGTCAATTTATGCACGGAAAAGGTTGGTTTTTAAAGTATTTTAATGGAATTATATTCTCGTATTGCTGAATCATTTTAAAGTAACTTTTCTGTAATAGGATGTCATTATATATATGTGTATGTACATTCGCTTTTATGGTTGTTTCTTATAACCGAATAAAGCTTTTCTGAACTGAACTGTATGTCATAACCTGTGCGCGCACGACCATGCCAGAACCCGTCAATGCAATGTTAATGTATGTCATAATCCATACCTGCATAGTAGTGCATCACCGGCAATAATTATATTTATTTATTCAGTGTTTTCTATAGTGCGAACAAGACCCAAAACTTGGGTGTCAGAGCGCTTTACAGTTCAACAGCATTCAAATTCAGAAGATATCCAATTCTTTAACACCTACTACAGGGTATAAGTAATCATATAACAGTGGCATATGCTTAAACTTACAAATAACACACAAATTGAAGATTACAAGACATCAGCTAGAATTACCGTAATACATGTCATGTCACACTTAAATTTCAAAATAAAACAACTACTGAAGATTACTAGTATCCACACTGGTCATAGTATTGCATGTCAAGTCAAAAACGAATGTCGATTGATCGAGCTACCTGTCATTAGACAAGATCCCTGTTGACGGAAGCAGGGCCTTGATGTATGAAACCAAACCGATTATAGACAGTAGAGTCAAATCAATAAAAGCAAACTGGCTTGCGCAATCCCCAGTTTCTTTGTTCTGCGATTAGCAGGCCACTAATCCTGCTTACAGTAGCTTACTTGAACAACTGAATGTAGAAGATCAAAGGATTGTCAATAGGTCTCGGACAAAGCCCTAGTATTGTCCGCTGTTTGTTATGGGAGGAATTTACTCATCAGAAAGGACTTAGTCTCCTTGAATCGTGGAGCGTAGGTGATTCTTCTAATATTCGATGGGAGTGAATTCCAAATTCTTGGTGCTACTCTCGCGAACCCTCTATCATATGTTCTCTTCTTACGGAAGAAAGCTGGTTTCAGTAAAAAATCTCCAGAACCCCTAGGGGATCTACTACCTCCAGACAACATAATTTTCTGGGCAAGGTAACATGATGTTTTGTGGCGTAGTGCCTTGTGTGTAATACATGTAATCTTTAGCTGTAGTCTTGCCTCGTACGGTAGCCAATTGAGCGCTTTCACATGTGGAGTGATGTGGTCAAATTTTTTAGAGCCCAATATAAGTCTAGCTGCAGCATTGAGACAAGCTTTTAGGGGAGCTGTTGAAATCCTGTCTGGAGCAAATACCTTCACAACTTTACAAATAGCTGATCTCTCGGATGCAGTATCCATCTATCAGCACTTCAGGAGGATAAATCACAATACCGCTAATAATATCCGGGCTAGGCCCCCAGATTAAAGAAAAAACTACAGAAGGAACTAAATGTATCCACAAGCACTCTAAACTTGAACCATCCCCTATACCGTTCCCCAGGCCAGCAGCCACGCTACAAAAGCTTCATCTCGCTCCTCCCTCACGAAAGGAGCTAGAAATTCTCAATCCCCACACAGATAGGATAACTATGGACAGGCAAAACCCTATTAGGAATGTAAAGAATATTTTACTTGTCTCAGAAATCTATCTCTCCAAAATTATCCATATTCGAAAATCTGTACACACACTCCACAATAAGTTTAACACTACCCCACTGCCTCCGTCTAATAGGATTTACCGTCCACGTAATTTCCTTAGATATCTGACGGACATTGAAACACAAACCTTACTACTATCTCTTAATAGTCGACATCCAGTCTCCCCGCTAAGATAAATGATTTGAAAATTCGAGTTGTACCAATTAACGTAAACAGAATAACACAAACTAATCACAGAAAGAGAACCCCAACAACCTGAAAGAAATAACGCTAATCCCCGTGGGGCATGACACTAACCTAGATAACCCTCCGAAAACAATCTTGTGCCTACTACTAAATTGCCGCTCAGCATTGAAACATGCTCCTGACATTGCCGACCTAATCTTGAACCAAGACATTGACGTGGCTATTCTAACCGAATCGTGCCTCTCTGAATCATCTTCCCCACGCCTAGACTTACTTGTGCCACCAAACTACAACATTGTAAGATTAGACAGGCTAAACAAAATGGGTGGAGGTGTGGCCTGTATCCACAGATCAGACATCGTCATCTCAAAAGTTCTCTCAGACTCCATAGATTCATGTGAATACTTCGGGCTCTTATTATGATTTACAGATAATCAACTCTACATATTAGACGTGTTCTACCACCCCCAGGTAAAAACGTAATTTTCATAGACCAGCTAATGGAAATTATTACAGCAAATTAGAACCTCACTCCAATGATATTTTCCTTGGGGACTTCAATCTTCATTGGAATGACCTCAAGGATAATCAGGTCAATATTCTTAAAGAATTCCAAGCTGACCCACTAGTGCAAGCTTGTGCCCTTCCAACCCATTCTAAAGGCGCTATATTAGATTGGATCATCTCCAAAGAAAACGTGGTTGAATCAATTTCAATTGTTCCTTGTGAGTGGTCAGATCACCACATCATCACTTTCCAAATACCATCCATAAAGAAGAAAGCCTCACAATTAGTCAAACCCAAGCATTGGGTTAGAGACACTAAGGGCCTGAACAGGGAGAGACTGGCAGCACGTTGCGAGAATGAACTTCAACCTCCTTCTGAACTGGCGGACGTCAGCGAGCTTACGGATCGTTACGATCTTACGATGTCTAAAATAATTGATAATATAGCCCCTCTAAAACTTAAAAGAATACGGGTTAAAGATAAAAACCCATGGTTCAACGGTTCACTTAATGAAGAAAGACGGAAACTCAGACTAACGGAACAGAATTGGAGACAACACCCATCATCCTCCCCATCTAAAACAGTTAAGAAAGACCAGGAAAGCCTAAAATAAAAGGATACTTAAATCAAAAAAAGAATTTTTTAGAAGTGAACTTGATAACGCAAAGAACAGACCGAGAAAGCTCTTCGAATTGCTAAAAGATCAATCTAATTGGCCAAATCCTCCCTCCTAACATCTATATCGGAATTGAGCTGTGAAGATTTTTCATCATTCTTTACAGCTAAAGCCAACTCACTGGATAGAGAACTCGAGAATACCGCTGACAAAGCCTTGAATCTAAAGAGTACACAAGCGGAGCATCCAGCCCAACCTGCACAACCAGTGCCCAAAAATAATGCTCATTGGTCAACCTTCAAACTATATGACGAGAATGAGATTGCCAAAACCTTACTAACTTTGAAACCGAACAACCATTACAATGATCCTCTTCCCGCAAAATGTTGGCCTACAATCAATCCTTTCCTGACTGTCTAAAAACTGGCTAGGTCATCCCTCTCTTGAAAAACCTACTGAGAACCATTCGGATCCTAACAACTTTCAGCCAGTAACAAACATTCCCTTACTAGCCAAAGTACTAGAAAAATGCGTTCAAGAACTATTGAGCCAACACATTCCTGAATTTAAACTAAACGATTGCTAATCAGGGTTCAGACCAGATCACAGTACCGAAACAGCAATTCTGCACATAGTAGATGACTCTCTTCTTGCTCTAGACTGCAACTAAACCTGTCTCCTTGTCCTTCTTGACCTATCGTTCGCATTTGACACCATAGAACAGAAGCAAACTTTGGTTAATGTTGCTGGATCAAGGCATGGATCCCCCCTGGTGAACTTTTTACATTGTCTGCTTCGGATCTCACCGCATGGATCCGTTTAACTCCGCTCGGGGAGCTTTCTCCTAAATTCTCTTTAAAGACTGGGGTGAGGCAGGGTTGCATATTGGCGCCTCTATTATTTATTTTATACATCAACAGTTTAACAACTCGCCTAGCCTCTTCCCACACAGATATACTCAGAATCGCAGGCTCCCCAATTCCCGCTCTGCTATATGCGGACGATGCCGTATTGTTGGCCCTTACCCCAAAAGCCTTGAGATATCAGGTGGACTGTTTTCCTTCCTTCATGCATAATCTGAACCTTAACACCAATTATTCCAAGTCGCACATTATGTCCTGCGGCCCTGGTAAACTAAGGCTAAATAAAATCAGTATAAACGGGCATGCCCTGAGGACTGTCGATAATTTTCGTTACCTGGGGCTAAATTATAGTTCCTCAGGGACGTGGAATTTCCATTGCGCTCAGGCCTGTACTAACCTAAGCAAAACCGTGGGCACAGTAATCAACCTCATCAGATGGCAAATCAGGGGGACATTGTCTCCACCTCTGAAAATGTTTAACTTTCAGTGTATTAGTGTGGCTACTTATGGAGCAGGAGTTTGTGGTTTCAGTAAGTGCGGCTCCGTTCAGGCAGAGGAAAACCGATTTTTGTTAAGGATTTTAAGTGCACCGCCATCCACCCCTACCCTCATTACCCACTTTGAGTTAATCTAGGGTTTTATCGAAGATACGATCCAGATGGCGCCGCTTTTACTATGGGTTAGCATCTGGTTGAACCCAGCCGCCAAGCTCTGTAAGGATATCATATCCGATGCATGATACTGGACAAGGTTTCCTCCATCCCATGGCTGAGTTATTTACGAGATACTTTTGGGTCCCTCGGCATACCCTGGTGGTACTTTGAACCTAGCCGCATCCCAAACAACGCCAACTTGGAAGTGAAAACAATATTTAAGGCCCACCGAGCAAACATTAGGTTGAAATCCGAGTTATCAAAACCCTCGGTGTTGCAATATTATAGCCTTCTTTACACTGATGATTCCCCTCTGTGTCTAGCTTTGGAGTTGACCAGATGGGAGAGGTCCCTACTTTTTCGCTTCAGAGCTGGAACAATCTACTGGTCTCTCTTTTTAAAACATTTTTTAGACTCAGAAGGGAACATGGTCTCCTGTTGCCCATGTGATAATCACTCTGCTCAATCATTACTGCATTTTATGTTCTTTTGCCATTTGCACAGTTTAGCACAACAGCACTTTCTGATACCTTTATTAAGGAGGCTAGGCCTTCGTCGCTGCAGACCTGCTCTCCTCCATTTACAATCTTTGTGCTCCCCTGAAATTGTCTTTTTTGTCTGTGCCTTCCTGAAAGCAGCACTCAGGGCTAGGCCACAATGTTGGGCTAGTCCGATAGAATATTACGCGCAGTATGGCATATACACTGAACATGGTAGATGCATCGGGTCCATTAGCGGGGGACACTAGGAGCGCATGGCGGACCCTATTGGAGGTTTTTGTTCTCCTGCTTTCTCCCCTTCCTGCTTTTTAATTGTAGCTTTTAACTCCCATTCCGTAACAGCGCGCTACAATTTGATCCCATTTCACATCTTAGGTTCTCCTTTTAATTCTGGATGTTTTATGTATTTCCTGACTCATCTTGCCAAACAGCTATTGTGCAATATTTCTATGTAATCTTATAGTTGTGTTGCTCATTTAAGCATCAATATCTGATGTATTATCTGACATGTTTGTTTCGTACCTCAAAAGTCCTTTCAGCTTTTTTAAATATTCTCATTTTATGACTATTTTTAAATTCTCATGTGTGTGTACAGTTTTGCGCATTATTCTTTTATGTACTTTTATGGTCTACTGTTTTTAAGACCGAATAAAGTTTTTGAATTGAATTGACACCGTAAACCATATTAAACTATTAGACCGACTGGAGAACAGGATGGGCTTATCGGGAACAGTCTTAAAATGGTTTTATTCCTTCTTAGAGAACAGATCGCAGAGATTCCTGGTGAACCACAAGCTATCCCGCCATCCCCGATTCAAACTGGAGTTCCACAAGGATCAACTCTATCCCCTTCCCAATCTGTACATCGAACCATTAACAGAAGTATTACAGCAGGCTAACATTTCCTTCCACATGTATGCAGATGACACTCAGCTGTATATGAAGATTACATCATTGGAAGAGATCAACATAATGAACCAAGCACTACAGAAGACCTTTCAATGTCTATCTTGCAATCATCTTAAGCTTAACTCGCAGAAAACAGAATTCCTTCTGATCGCCCCTCCTAAAAGCTCCACCAGGATTAAGGAATGGACCAAGATGATCACTGGGCTAAATGGTACCCCAATTCTAGTGTATTCAACTAAGTCTCTAGGAATCAAGCTGGATAAGGAATTAAACATGCAAACCAACATCAACACAATGGCAAAAAACGCCCGTTTCCATCTGAGCTACCTTAGAAAATTGAAGCCGTTCATCGATACAGGTGACCTTAAAACGGCAGTCCAGGCGCTAGTCATATCAAGATTTGAGTTGGATGCACAACTCTATCAATGTACTTCATAATCTATGCTCAAATAGCAATGTATGTCCTAATTCATGCTCAAATAGCGATACTGCTGCTAGTAAGAACAATGCTCATGTACGTTATGACCTAAGCAAACGTAACCGTGTCAATACCAGTAAGAACAATGTCAATGGATGCAATGACGACTGTATGCACAATGTTAAAGATGTCAATAAAAATGATACCAGTGACTGCCGTATTATTTTCAGGAGTTCTAACAAACTCACATCATTGCTGTCGGATTCACCCAAGGTGACCTTCCTGTTAACCCTGAGTCAGAGATACATAGTTAGACAAGTCCTACGAGCCACACCCCCACCTATCGAATACCAAGTTAGGTGGGGTCTCTCTGAACATAAAGGCAAACACGCGCCCAGCGAAAACCCTGATCGATCCCACAGATAGTTGCACCACAAATAGGTCAGAGGAAATTGGCCCCAATAAAACCTGTTTGGCCAAGGGCTCCCGTTTCCCAAACATACCACAAAGCTAGATATCACATGTAGATAGAACACTCAACCAATCAGGACATAACATGCATACCACACATAGTGATCACGTGCTCTTCATGCCGGACATCTGGACACATACACACTGGCCCACACTAGCTCTCCATGAGGTCGAGAGCCACCTATGTCCTTATCAGATGCCCGATTTACAACCGAGATGCTTTTTTGGAATGTAGAGATTGTTTTATTGTACCTCATGAACTGTATATAACAGCGGCCAAAATTTTGTACACCGAGAGACTTTGAGCAGAACTTGTTCCTGTTTTGCCAAACACCACTTGTCTTTTCATTTATTCAAGGTAAATTCATATCTGAGCAAAAATATGTTACAAAGCTACAAAGGCTTATTGTGTTAACCACCATATTTGAAGTTCAACTTATTATAAGTAATGGGGTATTCCTTAAAAACCCCCCTCTTTATATATTTAAGAAAGTATAGTACAGGACCCGAGTGCAGTTTTCCTTCCAGGAACGTCGTTTGTGATCATGTGTTGGGTGTGGTCTGGTTGGAACATGTAATTTAGTGATGTCATTGTTGTGGATGGAATGTGGAGTGCAGGGTTTGAATAGTGAGGCAGTTGTTGGTTCATCAGCTATCTTGCCGGTTGTATTTTCTTTATTGGAATAAACTTACCTTAGGGCACATTGTAGGCTGCATTCGTTATTCAAACCAAGACTTTTCAGTGGCAACAAGTGGAGAACCTTCCCATGTGTACTGTTAACTGACAGGGTGGCACCTTTATTTCCTGGTGATCAGGACGTCCAGACTGCCCGCTTCGTGATTCCTGATTCTATGTGCCTGCATGACGAGTGGGCAGTGCGGCAGTCGAGCGGTATCCAGAGTGGTATCGGTCTCATTTGGAAACCCTCGTGAGTGCATTATGAGCCTGCTAGGCCTCTTATGGTGAAATGCATATGCGGTCCACTGAGGCCGGACATTTTCTTCGTTAGCATCAAGTAACGTGTGGGCGGCAGTGTATGTATCACATGATTTGTTGTTTGCCTCACCATTGTAAAGTTGTCTGGAACTCAATCTGACTGCTGTCCGTAGCATCTAATTGGGCACCATTTTGCATTGGGGCTAACTTCATTGAACAAGCGCCATTTTGAATTGGGCTTGTTTTGTTCAAGCGCCATCTTCAGCTTTATTGTCAAATGTCGGGCAGTCTCTGCTCACTTGAATAACCAACGTAATTAATGAAGTGTGCGCAGGCGGCGATTTCCTCACCATTAGAGCTGTTACCAGCGGAGAAGGGTCAAGGTAATCTGCAATTTCACTAGATGTTACTGGAAAATTAAACTTTTGAAGGTACTGTGTGGGTACTTTCTGGTGAGTCACACACCTTTGGTTAATTGTGGATCATGGTGATCAGCACACCTGCACTGTAACAGTGATCCTCTCACTTGGCGCTTATTGGTAATATTGATCATTTTGCAGGGGCGATGTGGGTACTTTGCGGTGACTCGCACATCTGTGTTATTTCTCTTTCGAACTAATGTATGGTGCATCATGGTGATCTGCACACCAGAACTGCAACAGTGTTCTTCACTTTTCGTACACTGTGGTTCACAGTGATTGGCAAGCTTGTGTGGTATATCAGTGCCAATTTTTACTATAATGCAGCAAAACATGGTACTTCGATCAGCATTTTTGGCATCTCCTGGTACTCCACCTATAGACTGGGAGCAATGGAAGGAGAGTTTTGAGGCCTATTTGGAGGCCATCAAAGTGGATGTGTTTACACAGAAAAAGAAATTTGTGATTTTGTGTCATTCCTTGGATACAGAGGGAAGAAAGGTTTGAAAGCATTTACCTGTATCAAGTGTTTTGGGGGAAGGTGATGCTGTGGATGAGGATGTGCCAGCTAACAGAATATTGGATATGCGTTTTAAGAAAAAGAAAAATGTTAATATGGAACACCATAAGTTTTATATGAGGCACCAGGTTCCAAACGAATGAGCTGAAAGCTTTGTTAGTGATTTGAGACTTTTAGCTGCTTCATGTGACTATAAAATGTTTGAAGAAGAGATGATTCGGGACCAACTAGTGGAGAAGTCTAATAGCAAAAAAGTGGAAGCGAAATTATGGACTATGGAGAATTTAACATTAGAAGAAGCCATAGAAATAGCAAGTGGTATAGAGTTTACTACAACATTTATGGAACATATGGATATAAGTACACAAGTCCATGCTGTGCAAATGGATGATAAGTCCTGGAGGAAATGGAAGAAAAATGATGATAGGAAGAAGTTGGTGGAGTGCTACAGATATTGTAATAAGAATAATTTGGGCAATTCCGCTAATTGTCTTGCTGTAGATAACTTTTGTTGGGAAGTGTAAGAAAATGGGGCATTATGCGAAAGTGTGTAAGGCGCGCTTTGGTGACTCTAAAGTGTCTTCTAGGAGTGTGAACACAATTGAAAAAAGTTCCGACATAACAGGGCAGTCTGATTCAGATGAGGGCAGTGTGGGGTTGATGGTGGATGCAGACCTAAATGTTGATGGTGTTGTGGGGGATGGTGATGAAAAGGTTTTGCATATAAGTGTTCCTGCCATTAAGAAACCGTACTGCCAAGTGGATATTTTTGATGTCAGTGTGAGTATGATGGCTGATTCTGTTTCCTTGTTTATCTTAATAGAACCCTAAGAGTTGAAGAAATTTCGTGATGTTACCCTCAGGTAGTCAAGTGTGCGTACTGTAGCATATGGGGGCAAGCCCACTGGGGGTTGGGTGAGTTCAGTGCCCCCCTTAACTACAAAAGCAATGTGACAGAAGGAACTGTTTACGAGGCCAAGGATGGATCATGTTTGTTGGGCTGGTTGGATCAGAGAAATCTTGGGATTGTGTTCAATCCCATTAGTCCTGAACAGTTCATGTTAAGAAAGGAGTCTATGGGTGTGATGGCAGTGGATGAGTGTTTGTGGAATGAAGCATTTCCTGAAGTGTTTGGCAATAAGCTCTGGAAAATCGAAGGATTTTCACACCAAATCCTGTTGAAAGCTGGGTCAGAGTCTGTTGTTCACAAAGCTAGACATGTTCCCATTTCTATGAGGTAGGAGTTGGATAAGGAACTGAAAGGTTTATGTGATCAGGGAATCATTGAGCCATAGAGAGCTCGGAATGGTTATCTCCAGTCGTACTGGCTAGGAAAAGTAATGACTTATTGAGATTGTGCATTGATCTATTAGATCTCAATGAGAGAATTTGGGTTGATAGAAACCCCTTACCGAAAATCACAGAAATGTTGTCCTCACTGAAAGGAGTGAAGGTCTTTTCCATGTTGGACATATCCTCCGCCTACCATCAAATTACTTTGCATTGTGATTCCCGTCAATTGACGCCATTTGTAATGCATGGTGGGGCTTTAAGATTCAAACGCATGCCATTCGGGTTAGCCTCAGCCTCTTCTGTGTTTCAGTGGGTGGTAGAAGCTGGAGGTAAAGGGGTATCTAACGTTAGATGCTTCCAAGATGAAATACTGATTTTTTGGGGAAGATATGAAATCACATGATCAAACTTTAGCGTTGTTTTTATTCATTTTAAAAGAAAAGGGTGTGCCTTTGAAGGGCTTTAAGTGTAAGTTTGCTATGTAGAGCATAGACTATTTTGGGCACAGATTGTCTGCTAGAGGTGTGGAGCCTAAAGAGAGTTTGGTTGAGGCCATTAAGGAATTTCCTGCACCAGATAGCAAAGATCAGTTGCTTTCATTTTTTGGTATGTTGGAGTTTTGTGCTCGATTTATTTCCAAATGCTCTTAAAGAATGCATATGCTGAGGTCCCTGTTGAAAAAAAAAAAGAGAAATGTGTGTGAAGTGAGGAAGTGGATAAAGTTTAATCTGATTAAGGATGAGTTAGCCGAGTCTATTCCTCTTAAGTCCTTTGATACACTCGATCCATGTCAAGCCTAGAAAAATCCTAAAAATGTTACTAGTGACTTAAATAATCTACTCAATCTAATTATAATGCTCTTGACCCATAAACTGGTTTCAAATTATGTGATCCTGGGCAAGTATTTTAATTCATTGAAACGCCATTTTCTTCTTTATCACATATGAGAGCACCTTCAAATACGCGAGTTCAGCTCGTCTGCTGTACAGAAAACTCTTTTGTTTGATTTAATAGACTTAACATTAGCTCCATATAGAATACAAATCTAGCCATATATAGGATACACATGACTGCAGACCTGCCTCTTAGTTAATTAATTGCATTGTCATCAGGGCTTGGGGAGGAATGTTTCTCACATCATGTTTAAAAACTATCACTTGTAATAAATACATAACTAAAGCATAAAGTAGCAGCCCACAGTCATTTGCAATCAGCAGATTTTACATTGAAATGGCCACAGAATTTGTCACTGACGTGGTTTTAAAACTATATAGTGTACAATGTTTGGTAATAAAGTTTCTGCAAATATTTGTCATTTGCACATCACCAAGTAAAGTGTTCTGATTTGTTTTGCTCCAATTTAAAACTTTGTTTGCATCACACTTCTGAATTGCAAAAAAAGGTCTTTCATAATTCCTGATATACTTGTACTATTCATTTGCAAGCGATTTAAATGTTGTGTCAGAGAAAAATACCGACATTTAACAGCCTTTTGTTTCACAATTATTGTCAGATAGCTCACTTGACAAAAAGCATTAACTGTAATAAGAGAAAGAAAAGTAAACAATATTTTCCAGGAACAGACGATCAGCAATTAGTAAAAAGACAAACTGACATTTGACCTCTGCCCTTGAGCAGTTGGCACATGTCAAGACAAAAACAAGATTTAAAGGCATCTTAATTGCTCATTCACTGTCTGAATGAACCAAACACCTGTTTCTTCCAGCTTGTTTACTCACCAGCAGGGATGAGTAAGTGCTAAAAATAGCTCGACCTGATAAAATATCCCTCGCAAGTGCGAGTAGGCCTGCATGTGTAGTAGTCTTTGATGCCAGTGAGTATGGCCTTCGAGCTGTTTTGTTAAAATTGCGTGGGGGTAAGGTTGAAGTTCTGACATTTGATTCACGTGCCCTGCGTGGAGCAGAAAATAGTATTCCGTGATTGAACGGGAAGCTTTAACCTGTTGGTGGGGTGTGGATCACTATAGAAAAAATGTTTGGGGTGTCGAATTCACTGTGGACATGGATCACAAACCATTGGTTAATTTATTAACCACAAATGGAACATGTAAAGCTACACCTAGGATTGCTTAATGGTTCAATAGGTTGCAAAAATTTCAGTTCAAGTTGGGGTATATTCCCAGGGTGAAAAATGTATTTTCAGATTGTTTGTCGCGATTGCCTCTTAAGGGAGATGGAGTTGGCGATGATGTTAAATGTGAGGATTTTTGTATCATTGCTTTTGCGTCAGCAAGTGAGGAGGAGTGCATAATCAAAGTAGAGTGGAGATCGGCTGTATCTGACAACGATGTGCTGCAGGAAGTGTTGACCAGATTGAACAAAAGTTGGCCCAAAAGTGGGAATAGTGAATCTCTGAATGCTTTCAAGCAGGTGTTCTTAGAGTTAAGTCTTTCTAATGGAATTCTAAGACGTGAAAAATGTGTTGGTGGTTCTTCATGGACTCCATGCTAAAGTACTCAAATCCGCGCATGAAGGTCACATGGGCATGAGAGTGATGCAGAGAAGGATCAGAGATACTTTTTGGTAGCCGGGTATGGGCAGGGAAGTGGAGCCCTTTGTGAGAGATTGTGTAGCATGTGCCATTAGTGATAAATCCCAAGTAATGGTTCTTAGTCCAGTTGAAGCAGTTTCTATGCCGGATAAACCTTGTTTGAAGTTGTAAATGGATGTTATTAGTCTCATGAATATGCTTAAAGAAAGTTGCGGGTATGGCATCATGTTGGTTGATTATTTCTCCGGATGGCCTGAAGTGAAATTTGTAAGAACAGCTAATACTGCGGAGGTTATAAAATTATTGCAGGCTTTGCTTTTAAGAGAAGGAGCTCCCTCCGAATTGGTGACGGACAACAGGGTTCAGTTTACTTCTGATGATTTTGGCAAATTTATAAACCATCGGGGTGTTAAGCATGTGACAGCGTCTTTGTATCATTCGCAAAGCAATGGCTTGGTGGAATGATGCAATAGAGTGATAAAGGAAAATGTGCAATAGTCTCTAGCAAATGGCTTAGATTGGGATAAGGAGCTGGAGGAATTGTTGTGGACAATACCTACCACGCCCAATGTAGTTACAGTGATGTCACTGTTGCAGGATGACTGTAACTAAATTGATGGGTCCATGGATAAATGGTTTGTGTGTTTAGGAGGAGAGAAAGGCACAAGGCAAGGAGAAATGTATGTGATATAAGAGTGTAATAAAAGTAAAAAAATGATTATTCATCAAAGAATGGAATTGGATCAGAGCTAAATTACCTGGTGTCATATCTAAGGGCCATTCAAAGTTTTCTGACCCTAAAAAAAATATGACGTGCCAAAAGGTGGGTGGTCATGCTTGAGGATGGTAAGTGGTGGAACAAGGAGAGATTATCTGTAATGAAACAGTTATCTGAAAACAGAGCTACATCGAGGGATACTCATATTGTGAAAGTTCTTGCAGTACGGAAGGCATGCACAAGAACCTACATGGAGAGGAAACCATCTATAAGGCTGCGTGACTATGTTTCGTGAAATTGTTAATTTATTTAATGATGCATGCATTTTACTTTAGTTGAAGGGAATAGATTTTATTATTTATTTTTGCATAAGGGGAAGATATGTTGGGTTTGGTCTGGATGAAATATGGAATTTAGTGTTTTAAGTGTTGAGGATGGAATGTGGAGCGTGAGGTTTAAATAGCGAGGCAGTTGCTGGTACATCAGCTGCCCTGCCAGTTATATTTTTCTTTATTGGAATAAACTTACTTTTGTGCACTTTGAAGGCTGCTTTCATTATTTAAACCAAGACTTTTCATCATGCCATGTTTAGGTCGACCCTCGAGTAGCGCGCAAGCGCTGCTCTGGCAGCACTTTATGTTAGGGGTTTCAGAAAGCTGACCACACGCTCGTGCACAATGGCCTTTTACCTCCGGTTACCCGCAAGCAAAAGGCCATGGTGCACGAGCTTGTGGTCACGCCTGCTGCTTGCAAGCGCGCGCGCACCACTCGCGTGCTTGGTTTTTTCCTTGTTTGTTATTCTAACTCCTGCGGTGGGGGAGAAGGCTGCAACTTTGGAGCTGGGGAACAAAGCTCAGTCCCGGCGTCTGTTCAAGATCCTGTGATTCTGGTTTAATTTACGAGGATCTGGTGCTAGAACTGTTTCGCTGTGTTCTCGTAAAATTATGTGTTGTTCACAGGCAACATACAGCTACGTATGGATCGCTTGAAAGTCGCGCTGTCGCAAACAGATGACGTTTCGTCACATGACTCAAATTTTGACTGTGTGTCGTCCGTGCTTCGTTTGTAAGTGAAGAGCTGCGCTGTTAATGATCCAGGAGGATGACAAAATTGGGCGGGGCAGTTAAAATATCGAAAGCAAAGATGCGCACCCGGTAGACGACTGGAGCCCTTGCTTGGAATGCCGTAAGATTGAAGAGTGGAGTTTAGACAATGCACTGATGTGGGACTTGTGTGGTCCACCCATGTGGTGATCAAAAGGCCTATGGCTGGGCCGTGGGCACGAACAGCAAAGAAGCACGCTGACACCGCTGCTCTCTATCCCGGTGTGGCCTCGAGTGGGCCAAGACCTCTTTATTTAACTTCTCGCCCTGGGTGGCCTTGCAGTCCGTAGTGCGTGCACAGCTGGAGGCTGGGTGGCACTCTACGTCCCTTTCCACTTTAGTTAGCAAACTGGTCGTTTCAGTGGGCTTTCAGGTCCCAGTCCTCACGTCAGCAAAACGTTATCCCTTAGCTTTTGCTGCGGGTTGTATTGGGCTGCAGGTTATAACGTTGGCTTATCAGTGTGTAAATGTGTGACCGATGTCTTCGGCGGGGTTCTGATGCATCTTCTGTGAAACATGTCCCCGATGGTGACCGTCTTTGGCGTAGAACGCGCCCAGATAGCAGCTTTTAGGCGGTAGATACTTTAGGCAGTGCGTGTACGTTCACCCGATCTTACAATTGTTTTGCATTTTTATATAGAGCGAACTAAGGAATTGGCCCTGAGTCCACTGTTCATGTCCTCGGAGTGGCCAGCAAAAATAGAGTGACCGACAGAATGCCAATAAGAAAGCAAACAACAAAAAAACCTATAAAAACAAAGGGGTGTCTGCGGAAGCCCCCCGAGTCAACAAGCATTGGCATAGCCAATAGGTCTCGGCTTTGGGACCTTATAAGTATTTAGTTATGCAGCATAATATCCTTACTGCAACAACATTAACTGTTGCAAGGCTAAACACTTATAAGGTCCCAAGGGCGAGACCTATTGGCTATGCCAATGCTTGTTTTATTAATACTGTGGAGCGGCCTCCCGACTCTGGGTGAGGGTTGTGCAGAAGCTACAAATAAGATATAGTCACACTCGAAAAATGAAAAGAATATTTAAAGTTTTATTCCTCTATTTCTTTTCCAGTTATTGCAGGTTTGCAGATAATTGTGATTGACTCGCAGTAAAGACGCAGGTGGTTATCACACTTAAAAGGGCTATTTTCAATGAATCAATGTGCTGTATGTTTTTACTATTTAAGAGAATTATTTGGTTGTAATCCTGAAAATAAAATGAGCGATGGCTTTTAGTTGCAGCCAGGCACATAATCTTCTTAGCAGCCTTTTTCTTTGCTAATTACCCTGTTTTACACATTTGCACATTCCTTCTTAAAGCAGGCACCTGGTAACAGTCCATGGACACGGAGATGCAAAGGGACCTTTTTTTTCCTTTTCCAGCTGTCTCCTTTGTTGACACAGCCTTATTCAGCCCACATTTTGGTGCTCTTATTGTTGTAGTTAGATAATTTTTGTGCTGATGCTTTCTTTGCATATGTAATTGGAGTATAGACCATGTTCTGCCTGATCTCTTTCCTGCTAGGCTCCAGGAATTGCTTGACCATTTCCCCACATGCCAACGCAGCTGAAGCTGACTCCCTTACAGCTCATAGAGGATGGACAGAGGTGCAGATTTAGCAGTTATTAGCTTGAGATGTGTTGCGTTCGTCTGTACTTACAATGTGGGCTAGGAATGAGGGGGGAACTTCGAAGGAGAATGTTGGGAGCATTCAAGGGAGGATGGTTGGAGGGCATCGAAGCTTGTGGTGTCAGTGGTGGTCGTCACGCCTGCTCCTGTGAGTGTATGAACTAAACACTTTTTTAAACCTGCACAGCATGTTTCTTACATGTTGGCAATAAGCAGGAGCAGACGAATGAGGGCTGACGAGGGCTGGTTGCTGCAAATGGCTATCCTGGTGGCAGCGGCTGGTGAACCGGATTTCCAGTGGTGCGACTCGGTGTACCCGAAGCAAGGTCGGAAATGAAAACATAGGACCTGCTGGTCCTGCACATTGGAAGCAAGGTCCTGTAGTACACATGCATTTCACCCAGCAACACCTTGGGCATTTAAGGCCTGGTGGCGTGCAGGCGCAGTTAGAGCATCATCGACACTGGCCATTTTGAATTTGGTTTAGTTAATCAAAACAACCCCAAGCAGCTTTAAAGAAACACGAGCACACAGCATGCGTGGCGGCCATCTTAAGTCTTTAGGAAGTTTGCTCTTTTCGCATTACACTTACAATTTTTCTGGCTTTATAACGAGCTGTTTGTGACAAGCACCCATGCGTTTCTTCAACGTAATTCACCTGTATTTGGTGACAGGCCCACCGGTCTCTTGAGACCATTAATCCCCAGTCTGTGTGGAGCATCGATGAGAGATATCTGTATTTTGGAAAACAGTTTTCTCTGAAGTTCAATCCACAGGTGATGGTGACATCTGTTTAGCCACTCAGCATTTAAAGTATTTATTGGTGTGCAAATATTCATACATTAATACTATGCGTTTCTTCATCTGTTAACATTTGATACATTCCAACTTTAAAATGGGCAGTATTACTCCACCACCTTCATGGCTGCAATCTAAAGGCGAACTGCCAATAGATTTGGAACTCTGGTATCTGGAATTTTTGGCTTATGTGGATGTCTTAGAAGGAGACGACTGTCCACCCCAAAGAAAGCTCGCTCTCTTAAAACATAACTTGGACTGTGTGGGCCTCAGAGTTCATATTGTTACCAACTTTGGAAAATCAAGGAAATGTTAATGTGTTTGACTACACTGTTAAACAACTCAGTAATAGATATTGCAGAAACCTCAATACAGTGATGGAAAGGTTCAAATTCTACTCAAGAGCATATGAGAGTATTGAGACGTATATGTAGGCTTTAAGAGCCCTAGCATCATCTTGTGAATTTGAAACAATAACCTATGACCAGGTTTTGAGAGCTCAGGTCATGATGAAATATAGTAACAAAGTTCAGGAGAGATTTTGGGTAGGAACTGAAATGACGCTCAATGCTGCTGTGAGTATTGCCAAGAGAAATCAGAGAAGTTTGTGCAAGAGATCAGAGGAAGCAGCAAGAATGTTGGTGGGGATTGGAAAAATTCAGAGTCTAGTGCAGGAATTAATGTTATTAAGAATGACAAAGGGAAAAAAGATGTGTGTGACATGAAAATATTCTCAAGTAGCTGTTAAAGGTGTGGTAGTAACTTTCATATTGGTAATTTTGAAAGATGTCCTGCAATTGAGAAGTCCTGTAATCACTGCACGAAGAAAGGACATTTTGGAAGAGTCTGCAAAAGCAAACCTGAAACGAGTGTTAATTGCATGGTGGAAGAGGATGATCATGATGATGGCCTAAATCCTAATGCTATACTCTGTGTTTGAGGTGTGGATGTAAATCGTTTTCAGAAATGTATGATCAACATAAATGGGAAGATTGTGGAAGTCATGGTGGATTGGTGCGCTTGGTACTGCATAATCAGTAAGTCATTATGGGAAATATAGTGGAAGGATGAAGGGTTGCTACCTCCTGATGTACGTCCAGGAGTGTAACATGGGTCATAAAACTGGATTACTTTTGGGCCAACATTTGGTTCGGTGGTCGAGTAATTCATGGTAAAATCCATGTTGCTGCCAAAGGTGATCCCATTTTGGGGTGACCCCATCAATAGGAATTGAACATAAGGGTAGATCCCAATGCTATAACACCAATTTATGCTGTAGAAGGTGTGAATGATGAACAGTTGATGAGCAACCTGAAGAGAGAATTTCCCAAGGTGTTTTATGACAAGCTAGGAACATTTGTAGGATTTAAGCATAAAGTGGTTTTGCTGGACAGTGCAGTTCCAGTGAGGCACAAAGTTTGTAACGTGCCTCTTACATACAGGGCAGAATTGAAAAAGATGTTAAAAGATCTGTGCGTAAAACAAGTTATTCATCCAATTGAATCGTCACCATGGGTTTCACTGGTTGTCATTGCTTTAAAACATTCAGGTGGGCTCAGGTTGTGCATAGATCTTAGAAGCCTGAAATGTAGATAAACACCCATTACCAAATTTGCATGGTCTAGTTTCTACTTTGGCTGGAGCCACAGTTTTCTCTGTGTTAGACCTTGCAAGTGCTTATCATCAAGTTGAGTTGGGCGAGGAATCTTGTCATGTAACAGACTTTTTTTAAACCAGAAGGCATGTTCCAGTTTTGCAGAATGCCTTTTGGTTTAGCCTGTGTGGCGTCTATTTTCCAACGTTTAATGAAAGAGATGCTGGAAGACATATATGGTGCTATCGCATTTCAAGATGACATTTTAGTCTACGGTAGGAATGAGGAAGAACATTTATTGAATTTGAGGACTGTACTTTGGCGTCTGGGACAGAAGGGTTTAACTCTTAAAGAGTCGAAATGCAGATTAAAATGTGAAGAGGTTGAGTAGCTGGGGCACTGTATTACTAAGGATAGAATTCTACCAAAGCATGATCATGAACAAGCAGTTGTGGATGCTCCGGTTCCAAAAACAAGGCAACAGTTACTATCGTTCCTGGGTTTGACAGAATTCTATTAAAAGTTTATTGACAATTACGCTTCCAAAGTTGTACGTTTGCGAGGTTTATTAAGAAAAAAAAGAATTTGTATGGTGGGGGGGTTGAACAAAACAGCACTTTTGTTGACCTTAAAGCTGAGTTGGTCAATGCTCCTTTTTTTACTTAAATCCTTCGAATTGGGCTGAGAGTGTATTGTTGCAGTGGATGCAAGCAGATGTAGCTTAGGTGCTGCTCTGTTGCAAAGAGACAAATCTAAGGAATGAGTAGTGTCTTATGCATCGAGGACATTGAGAGAGTCTGAGAAAAACATTTCGGTGTTTGACAAAGATTTGCTTGTATGTTCTTGGGCTGCATATCATTTCAGGCAATTTCTATGGGGTATGCGGTTCGTTTTAAGAAATGGATCATAAACCTCTTCTCTATGTACTTTCTCCTGGGGGTGCAAGGTGTTTGATTGTTAGGCTGGATCGTTTTAGAGCAAAACTTCAATCGTTTCAATTCAAGATTGAATATGTGCCAGGGAGAATTAATGAGCAAGCTGACTTTTTGTCACGGGTTCCAATGGCTTTGAAGTTGGGTGAAGAGGAAGTGATGGATGATTGCGAGGTGGCATATAATGTGGATGACATCAATGCCTGAGATGATTTGGATGGTGGAGCTGCAGCAATTTCTAAAGAAATGTGGAAAAATTACATGCAAGGTGAGGTCGAGATGAAGTTGGTTTGTGATTACATTTCTAAAGGTTGGCCCGAAGAGCGGAAGTTGAGTGAAGAGGTAGCTGTGTTTTTTAAAGTTGATGTTTGATGGTTTCTGTCTGTTTTGAGGAGATAAGGTTGTACCACCTGTGGGATTGAGGAAGGAAATGTTTGCTATTGTACATGAAGGACACACTGCGATGTCGGATACTAAGAGGCGTATTTGTGAGTTTTTCATGGTGGCCTGGTATTGACAGGATGGTGGATGCTTTGGTGAGGAGTTGTAAACTCTGTTCCAACGGTGACAAAACAGCGAAACCATGTGTTACTGAATGCTTACCCATTGAGTTTGTTTTGGGGTCGTGGAGGAAGCTTGGTATAGATATTTTAGGTCCATTTTGTACTGTTCCAAATAAAGAAGCTTTTCCCATCATGTTAATCAATTATTTTTCCAAATGGCCTGAAGTAAGGATGACCGAAAAGGTGTACTCTGGGAATATAATAGAATTTTTGGAAGATGTTTTTTTGCAGAGAAAGGTTACCAGAAGAGTTGGTCTCAGATAACGGACCTCAATTTGTGAGTAAAAAGCTTGAGAAGTATTTACTGAGGTGTGGTATAATACATAAGAAGACTGAGAACTATTATCCCGAATCTAATGGTCAAGTTGAGAGGTTTAACTCGGTTGTTAGAGAAGCTATTCAGTTGGCCTGTAAGGGCGGTTTACCTTGCAGGTAAGCGTTGCAGGCCACCTCATTATCATATCGTACTATGCCTAATTCTGTTACTGGGTGTACCCCATTTGAATTGCTCCGCGGAAGGAAACCTGCAACCAAGTTGGCTCCATGGTGGTTGAAGGATAATGGTGGAGAATCTGAGTTTGTTGATTATAAGAAGGTCAGAGAGCGAGTAGAAAACTACCAAGATCAAATGAGGAAAATGGTGAACAAGAACATAGGAAAACCTTCTAGTGTTAAATTTAGTTCAGGTGATTGAGTTTGTATCAGGAGACCTGTGATGTCTGCCAAAGAGTTCCCTAGATGGTCTGATCTGATTAAAGTTGTGGAAGTGTATGGTGGATCATTGAAGTTCACAGGAGGAAAGATTTGAAATTTGAGTAGAATTTCTGTTTGCAAAAATCCAGAACGGGCTGAACTGTGTGGTTCACCCCTAAGGGAGCCTGAAGAGAGAAATGTGCTGTTTGATTTGCTAGTGTGGGAGCGAGTGCACGATTCTGATATTATTGATGACCATGAGTGTGCTCTGAGAAGTGGAAATAATGTGGAAGATGGGTTGAGCAGGAGCTCACTAATCAGCCTGTACCCTGCAAAATGTTTAGAATGTGAAAAGTATTAATTGCAACTCATATAGGTTTTGCTATTGCATGAATTTTATTTCATGTCCATTTTTTTCTACTGCTACGTTGTAAATTGGATTACTTAGTGCATGTTTTTATCATGTTTGTATTTATTTTTTTTATTTTCTTTTGTTTATTATTATTACCTGAAGCATGATTTATGTTGGTAGGGTAACAGTGAAATGTAGGGATTGATCAAGCAATAGACGAAGAGTTTAGGCAGCAGTTTACTCCGCTGAGGAACAACACAGGAAAGGAAGACGTGAACACAGAGTAAGGTGGGGATGCTACCTGAAGATGGCTCTTAAATAAAGAGCTGATCCAGCAAATGATGGTACTCCTGATTCAAGCTCTGTTAGGTGTTTAAACAGTGCATGGTGCTATTAAACGAATCCTGTTGTTAAAAACCCTTTCACACCTAATAAACACATCTTATTCACATCCACCATCCTCTGCAGGAAAATCTGCTCATTGTTGTATAAAATCTTCTGCAAATTAGATTAATTTTAAGACTTTTGTATTTACAGTTTCTTGTGCTGACTGGTATATGAAATTTTGTTGTGAGATTTTGTGACTGGGATCTTTTGTTTTGCCAAAGCTTTAACTACCCGAGGTCTTGCTAATTCTAACATTGGTTTTTCCGTTTGTGCGGTATGTTTGTGGTAGATTTACTGTGTTTCTGTTGATTGCCGTTTCCATTACTGTATCTGTTTTAACTGGCTGTTTTGTGCAGAAAAATGTTTTACAGAGAGTTTTTTGTGTTTGTTATTATTTTGCTGACTCGAGCTTGTTGCTATACTGGGTTTAGATATTAATTTGTGATTTCTCCATTCGGTAAAGCACTCGTAAGATTTTCATATTTTTTTTAACTCAGTCTCTAAAGTTTATAATGTATATATACATAAAGCCTGGATGTGGTGGTACTTGGAAAGTACATAGGTAGCTTGAGAGAAACATGAAATTAAAATGTATTATAGTACGGAAAGTACAGAGGTAGCTTGAGAGAAACATGAAATTAAAATGTATTATAGTACGGCATCATATGTTTTTATTTATTATTATTTTTATGGAGTGTCAGGCCTGCAGCTCACCTGGCAAAGCCATGAAGCAATTGATCTGCATGGCGATTATAGAGTGGATATACTAACCTCCACAACTCGTTGCCAGCCCTAGAGTGTGGAAATTGGTGGCTTTGTTTAGCAGCACCAAAATTGCCCACTGTTCTTCAACTGCACATTTGTCTCTTCTGTCTACAGTAGTGGATGATTGCACATTTGAATAATGTGACCTGTCTGATTGGGAGGGCAGTGGAAATGTTCAGTTGGGTGATGAAGTCTACCCAATCGGCAAGAAAAGAAGTGGCCTTAGCATGGTCACAGCAAATTGGGAAAGCCCACGAAATGAGACCATGACATATTCCAGGTAAAGGAACAGGTTCTCTTCTGCGTATAGTATAGTCTAGAGATTTATCTGCAATCTTTCTCCGTGATCAAGATAGTTTAGGATGCTGCAGTCTTTCTTCCTTTCCTTTACCATTCTACTGTTGAGTGGAGTGACAGTCATGACACATCATCTCCAGGGAAGAGATGACAAGGGGAACAGAAGTGGGTTCTTCTGATTTATTACAAAAAACCCCACCAACAAAAGTATTTCTCCTCCCCTCCTTCACAACACACCTGATGACCACTAATGTTACCACCACTACATTACAGACTTTTTCACCACACTCCATTCTCTCCACAATAGCCATGCTTTATATTTTCTTGAAGGGGAAATTGGGTGGTAATCACGAAAATTCAAGGGACAGAACCTGCACAGTGTCAACTTCTGTGTCACTAGGTGAGGCAGTGTACTAGTGTGGCATAAGAAGGTTTTATTTGAACGCTAGAATAAGAAATGTTCTGACATTTGTAACAGAGAGTTTGGGTTCTATTAAGGTCACAGATGGGGGCATCATGCTTTAACGTCCTTCATTTTAACACTCAGCAGCCTCCATTCAACGTATTAAAACTACAAAATCCATAAAACAAAACAACTAAAATCACTCATTGACCACGGTACAATCAATAAGCAGCAATCCCATGACTTCCTGCTGAGAGATGCCCCCTCCCTAAACCCCTTTCTTTGCAGCGAAAATAGGCCATGCTTCATGTCCAGAAACGCTCTCCAGCTTAATTGCTGCTTCTGGTCAATGCCTACAAAAATGAACAACTGTAACTAGCTATCATATCCTCTTGTTCAACAGTAAATATTAAACAAACAATAGAAACCTCCTGCAGTTAATTATAAAATCATGTAAACAATAACCTTCGGAAAGGATAGTAAACAGTTCTTCTAAAACATATAACATACTATTTGAATTGGATAATCCTTGTTTCCAGGGCCTTAATAGAAAAGATACTTTGTGACACAAAAGAAGATCATTATTTTATTCTGTTTCAGGGCTTGAAGGGGACAATCATGTTTGTGTAAAACCTGAACTAAACATAGATGACCAGCCTGCTAAAGTAGTAACTACTATTCAGCATCAGCAACCGGGGAGAATGATTTCCTGGGCATAGCTCCTCTGACACAATGGGCACCAAATTGATCACTTTCGATGCCTATTTCAGCAGTAATCCATCTGCCATTTTTCACAAGTGTTAGAGAAAAGACCAGAGCAAATGGTTTTCAAAAGGATAGATTGTTTTACTGCTGGTGGTCTGACTGACTGTCCCTAAAGCGTTGTCTCATGTTTTCTAAGCGGATGACTAAGCATAACTTAATGATTCCTCAAAATGGATATAAGAAATAGGTCGGATACTAAATATCATTCTCCTACTGAAGGTAAACGTCACACCCTCTGTCGTTAAAATCCTATTCAGTGCCTCAATTATCTCATACTGTCCTGCATGAAATGAAGCTTATCAATATAGTAAGCTTTGCTGATGGGTGTTTTTACATAATTCATTTGCTGGCCTCAGAAAAAAGAACAATGTTAAGATCCCAAAGTTCAAAACTACGAGGCTGTGAAGAAACCGATATTTTTATTCTTTTCAGTGTCTTTCAAACGTAAGAATGCTCATCACTGGATCTCCCCAGATCTAACGATTCCCCGATGAGATGTGTCAGCTGAAAGAGTTCTCAGTCCTATTGGTCAAATATTCTTTAGCCAGTGAGGATAGCAATTTTCCAAGGACATACACTCTGATGGCGCTGCTGCATCCTGAGTGGAAGGACTCAATCAGTCAGCCTGGACCCATACACCTCGGACACATGCAACCTCATCTGCCGAGTTCCGCAAGGATCCTCCCTGTGCCTGACTCTGTTCAACGCATACATGATCCCTTTAACCAGCGTCATCTGCTCTCACGATATCAATGGCCTATCCTATGCCGACGACATGCAACTCATTCTCTCTACATGGAGTTGACGCCCAGTACCCGGATCAACTTCAATGCCTGCATGACTGAAATCACTGACTGGATGAAGACCAGCTGTCTAAAGCTGAACAACGACAAGACCAGAATTGTGTTCTTTTGGAAGAGCTCATCACCGTGGGACTCCACCTCGTGGCCCACAGAGCTAGGACCGACACCCACCTCCATCACCCATGCCAAGAACCTCGGGATCATCATCAACAGCAAACTCCACACAACTGCCCAGGTCAATGGCGTCACCGCTTAATGCTTCCATACCCTGAAGATGTTAAGGAAGATTTTCAAATGGCTCGTAATCAGCACCCGGAAAACCAGCACGCACTCCCTGGTCACAAGCAAGCTGGACTATGTCAAGACCCTGACCTCCTTGTGTTCTCACTCCTCCTCTACCTTGTGTGTGGGGGAGATTGCGAGATCGAGCACACATCTCCATGCTTCCTGGCTGTTCATGGGACTCACTGCTCCGTAGGCTTGACTATGCCCCGGGGCCCTAGGCCACTGAGTCATGAAACATCAAAGTACAAACAGTAACATCCCCCAGAGCCTTCAGGCTGACTCATCATGACTCTGGTGATATTTGGGCTGACTCATAGGCACATGACTATGGGGATATTTGGTAACAGTAATTAAACAGCACTCAAACCACTAAGCTGTGCTTGGCTTACCCACGGGTTGAAGAGGATGGATCCTCTTTAGCGATCCTGCTCACCTGAACGTTTCCATGACCCGCCTGAGCATCTTCTGCATTGCAGCTCTACTGCGAATCTCCGACGCTGTGGACATCTTCTCTCCTGCAAATCCAGCAATGCAGCGAACTCCATCCCGGCAGTGCCGCACGACTCTCGAGCGAATCTCCGACGCTGCGGACATCTTCTCCCCTGCAAATCCAACAACACAGCGATCACCATTCGTGCAACGCCACACTTAAAAGGAGAAAATATGGTTAAGTACCATCCTTAAGGTTAGTGCACTAGCGGAAAGCTTATCAACCAAAGACTTGTTTATATATGCTAAAAATCAGAAAACAGGACAACTCTTGAACATTGAGGGTATTATTTAACGCGCATGCAAATGCCTTGGTATGAGCGCCCAGTGACATTCTTATGTGCCATCCTTTATTGTGCTGTAGTTTGTGAATCCAAAAGCACACTCTTGTGCACCTTGTGCCTAGTGTTGAACAAACAAGGTGCACCTTAGTGTGTGATGTGAAAACACGATTTGCTTCTGCCGGGAGTGCCGCAACTGCAAGGGTAACAGTTGATTATTGGAAGTCTATGCAGCAATTTATTCATTATTGTTACAGCTCACAGCACACTACATTACGCACATATCACAACAACGCTCTCCAGGACTGAGGAGAGACGTACATACGACTCCAAGAAAAAGGTGGCTGAGCTCGAGGGCACACAAGTCTCTCTGTTTGTTATTTTGTCCCAACTCCCCTTCCCTTCTGGGGCGGCAGTAGATTTACGGTTGCAATTCCCTGATCAGATGCCAATCTACGAGAGATAGGATTGTCTCTGTGGACAAGAGCCAGGCGAGTGGCATGACAGACCACAGGAACACCCTCTATGCTGGGATCAAGAAAAAAACTCCCCAGAAGGCTGCAGGCTATTTTCAGAACTTGCGGACAGAATCACTCTCAACCCCCCATGCCGTGCTCACATCACACAACATCTGAAGGAGCTCCACTGGCTCCTCATTCACAAATAAGCACAATTCAAACTCCTCACCCTCATTTGCAAGGCACTACATAACATTGGACCAGCAAACAACAATAGTCGCATCTACTTTAACAAGCTTTCCAGACACCTCGGCTCATTCAAACTCCTACTTGCCCAAATTCCACCGATATGGAAAACCAGATCGGGTGGTCGAGGCTTCTCCTACATTGCTCCTAAAGCATAGAATGATCTCACATCTGCTCAGTGCCAGGATACCCTCCCTGGTGATAGTCTGCTCCACAAATTTGCATAACATAAGATGTTGATTATAACAATTACCATGAGGTCGAAATTCCTGTTAGAACAACATCGGTCCATTGTTTCAATGCTGATGTATATATCTTCTTTGTACTGGTTGCCTGTGCTTGATGTAAAAAGAACTTGTTCCAAAATGCCTAGGAAGTTCTATCGCTCCCTGAAATCCTCTATACCTCTAGCCGTAATTGGTCTAATTGCATGAGTGGATGGCTGGGTGTTCATGAAGTATCGTTGGACATCAGGTAAAATGGATTGAAAAATCCTAAGAAATTTCAACTAGCTCTGGAAAGCAAAATTGTGGCAGGCAAAGGGGTATCACTAGGAATCAAATCCACTTTTTGTTGCGAGACCTGTGCCACTACCCTCAAAATCATCAAAATGGGGGAAAGGCATGATTCTGAGCTCCTCTGCAATTCTTCAGGAATTCTGGGTCCCTCCACCACCTGAAAAACATTAGTTACTTGTTCAATCATGAGACAAATAGGTCAATCTTTAAAGTTCCTATGCCTCATACTGGTTTGAAAGATCAATTGATTTTGCCTCCGTTTGCTGGAATCCTGAAAGAAAACACAAATTCTAGTCAGCTACCTGAGTCTCCTTCTCCGATAAGTATTCCAAGGTCACTGAAATTCTGTGATCCACACAATAATCCGAAAACTCTTTTGCCAACTCTTGCAAGTCTGGACTTTGTTCCCCTTAAATGGTTTATGTACAAGAAGTATGCATAGCTTGAGGCAGTCTCTGAATCTTTTCCCGCAGCCACAGATGCTGCTTTATCCAACACCAAAAACCAATCTGTTGGCATCAGACTAGATAATTAAGTCTGGTAAGGAGCTGAAAATGCCCTGGCCCTTCAAGGTTTCCTTGTGAGCTAGTTGCCAATGGATCTTCTAAGATGTTTCCTCTGATATTTTATGCCACATCTACCACCTATAGATATATCACACCTTTGTGGAGAATCTTCGGAAGGGCTCTTTCATGTAGAAGGCTCAGATACATAGTCTGGATGAAAGATCACAAAAGGCCAGCAGTGCTGGCCAGTTGTCTGAGGGATATGCGGTTCACTCTCAAGATGTCCCTTAATTCTTTCTTGATGCAGTGTCACTTGAACAGAGACCACTGTGAACACCATAAAATCCTTCTGTCTGTTGGGAGCCATCTCTTTTTTAGGCTGATAGGTGATAAAACTGAAATTTGTAAGACTTTCACAGAACATGGATTGTTTGGATGACCCATGCTTCCTGTATGATCATTTTTCAATTGTGAGGAAACATCTTTACCCTCCTTTCCAAAGTAGCATGGGATGACTGGAGAAGAATCATATGTAAATCCTCCATGGTAGGTAGCTGCTCCTGGCAGAAATATCCTCAGGCAGCTCTCGATGGAAAAAATAATCCACACCTCCTTTTCTTGTTCCAGTACCCTTTGTAAGATTTTGGATTATTAATTTGCAAGGGAGTACTTCACCAAACTAATAAGGCTAGGTCAAAACCCAGTTTCAGTGAGAAAACCTTGCTCCACATCCCTAGCATCTATGGCACAAGCAGGACACTTTTTCTCGGAGAAACTCATATTAAGTATTTAAGTAGCTCAAAAACAGTACTAAAGTCAAAGGAAATCAAGCTATAATATTCCCAAACCCATTTAGTAAAATTGTTATTGGTCAAATTAAGATTAAAGGAGTCAGAGATATGAATTTTCAAAGTTATAATAATTGTTTTTCGAAAAGATTTTTTTATTGAAGGTTTTCAGACAGTATGTCATATATGTATCAATATAAAGTCAAACATAATCAACATGCGCACAATCTAGTGAATGATCAATGCCAGTACATTATGCCAGTAATAATTACACATCCTCAGATAACCACTAACAATGAAGGATCAGATATAATCAAAATGTTGTAATAATATATTTTTTTTGATAATTAAAAAAAAAATCTTTATCATTTTGCATATGAGTGAGCAATACAGCAATTGTAAGCATTCAGTTACAGTGCAGGGCAGTTATTTGAGCAACCGTTATAAGGTTGTACATAGCGTAATGGGTATTACATTGAAGAAGAAGCAAGTGACTGGTTAGTCACACCAACACCAGAAAGAATAAGACCTGTAATGCCAGAAGTGATCATTAACAGTGGAATGTTACACTCTTAACCCTCAGAAAAACACACCACTATCTCCAAATCCAAACAATATTTTCATCAAAGAAGTATTCATCACACCTTAGTGTCCGTAACTAACCGTGACTTGCAACCAACGCGCACGTGGTGTCTCCCTGATTGTCTTCTCTCCCATTGTCTTCACTCATACGGATCAAGTATGCCTTGTATGGTCCCCATATACCACGTGAATGGCTAAATGGCGGCATAAGGGCATTATTAGCGTCAGATTGTGTATTGCAATATGTTATGTCTGCATGCCATTTCGATATCGTCGGTATAGGCCATTTTATCCATCGCATAGCGATTCTACGCCTCGCTAATAGTAGGCCCAACGCTACCAGTCATCGAAAATACTTCGGCACATCACAGTCATAACCCAGTAGCGCCACCAAAGGTGTCCCAGGTAATGCATCCCCGGTAATATCACGCAAAATTTCGAATATTGCAAGCCAAAAATAATGAACCCCAGGGCAGTGCCATGCCAAATGGGCAAAAATTGATAATTAATGTCAATGATTGCGGTTTACCGAAGCCCAGGCGCTCCCACAAACTTACTTGGAAGTTCATGTGTCCTTGTTGTCTGGCGAGGTAGTGTAGCATTTTATCGCATCGCTCTGCTCTTGCAGATGGCCATATGACAGTGGGAGCACTAAGATACGTGGCTTCAATGATAGCATGGTTGTGTGACTTCTGGGTACTGCAGGCAGCAACTTCCACAGCAAAGTGCGTCTGGCAGCACTTCGTGTAGCATGACTTGATCGCTTTCTGATTAGTTCATGTGGAAAAGTAACTTTTAATCCACATTGGGCCACTCCATAGGCAGTCAGCACATTAGCCTACATAGCAAAACTAGCACCAGGCAGCTAGTTACTGTAGGGACAATCTATTCTTTATATTATCATGTCCCATTGTGTACATTAAACGCCCAGCCTTGTGGGCTTATTGTCACGTGTATTAGCTAATACATAAAAGTAGTTTTTTCCACAAGCCAAATCAGTTTATTTTGGGCATGTGTTACTGCAGTGTTTTAGGTTGCAGCAAGTCAGACCACAGTGAAAGCTGGCCGGCTCTTGGGTTATTCCTGTCACATTTGAGTGGTGTAAATGTACACTTAAGTCCATTTGAAATATTCAGGTTTTATTCCACAGGTGCATTTTCTGCACCCAATTACTGTGACCCTTACTCCAAAGATAAATACGGCATTTGGGTGTAGGCAATTTCACATCATCTTTCGGAGTCAGAGAGCAAGCAATGGTAGATTGAACGGCAGGCACTGTGGGGCACTCTCTTGAGCTTCTTAAATAAATCACTTTGTCGTGGGTAGTTAGCTTTGCAGTTGGCCAGCAAAATACAGGGTGACCACTTAAAGATGCACTTTCTCACACCCTATGGTTAGGAGTTTCGCTATCTTTTAGCGGCTTGAGTCTGGAATCGGCTGTCGTGCAGCAGCATCCATGACCTCCTATACAGAAACGTTTGGGTTTGAAAACCTTCCTAGATAGTGTTGGGTCTTGCCTAGTGTGGGAAATACGTGGATGAATCTGCCTCTATCTTTATCAACACGATCTGTGAACAGGAGGCATCTGCAGTGGGACTTGCATCTGAAGATCCTACATTTCCCACATTTTAGTCTACTTATGTTGTTTCAGTCTTTGCTTCTCGATTGGCATTGCCAAGAGGCAGATTGGTCTCTGCACCCTGCCTGCAAGAATGTCAGGGTCTGTCACCGAATGCTTCGGCTTCACTGCCCTAGCCATTTCTAGGATCTTGGTCCAATAACTTGTCTTAAAAGACTTTTCTAAGCCTATATATTCTTTTTTTAGGTCGCACAATGTCTTGTCCATAAGTGTTAGATCCTTGGATCAATCTCTGGGTTGGCATAGACTTCTAACTTCTAAGGCAAACCTGGGACATTCCACCTGAAGCTGGTTAAGGACTTCCATATCAAGGGATTTCCGAAGTCCATCTTGCTCATAAGCAGCCTTCTTTTGTGATGGCACCCAGTACAAGGACATGGGGTGGATTATGTCCTCTGACTTAAGCATAATTTGGCTTTCTTCTTGGGCCTCTGAGATGTATGGGGGCCCAATCATCACACCCAGAATCTTCATCTCAACACTTCATGATTCCTGTCACCTGTAGGCACCAGTTAACAGTTTTGTCGTAACCAGCCTTTGAATCATCTGTGGATTCTTCACACTCCGTATCCTCTTCAGAGGTAGGACTCTCCTTTTCCTCTTTGGGGGGTTCATTTGGAATCCCATGCCATGGATATATTGTGGATCTCCAGGGCATTCATGTGTTTCGGCCCTTTTGGTTCCACAGTCTTATTAGGATCCACTGTCTTATTAGGATCCTTTTGCCCTTGTTCCTTATGTTCCTTTCTAAAAAGGGGTGGTGGTGTCTTCGGCACAGTTTACTTTTAAAACTTTTTTGCTATTTACTAGATGTTTCAGTGCTGCAGTAACCATGTAACCATTAACTGTGTACTGCATTCACCTTTGCTAGTAACAGTCAATGGGCTCAGATAGGCCTTCTGCCAGTTCATAGTTGTTCATCCTCTGTATGCGTTTCCTTTCTTAAGTTTAAGTCATTTTCTCTAGAAGTCATTGTGAAGTGATGAGAGTTTCAGATCTTGGTAATGCAAGCACCCTTATATATCTGGTTCTCTTCTAATGCATACAGATCCACTTGTTCTTGGAAAATGCAGAAAAAATAGCCCTTGTAAAAGGATAGGACTGGCCCTGGCAAAATACATGTACAGCATTGATTTTGTTTTGTTTATGATCCAGAGGCGCCTTCCTGGACCTTGTACCTCCCTGCAAGCTCTACTCAGGTGTTAAATGCTGTGCCGCACTGAATTGCCACCAGAGTGACGGTAGGGAAAAACAATGTGGGGAAAAAAGTAACACGACCAGTGGGGCAGTAAGCGGACAGCTACAGAGGACGCAGTGGGATCGGCAACTTCTCTCTCCATGATGGGTCTTTGTGATACGACATGGACGGCTCAGCACTTGAAAGACAAGCATTTGCAATGCTATTGGTCTCGCATTTGTGAAAGTTAGAGCTATTGGCGTTATAAATTACAATGCTGTTTACTTATTTTGTTTGTAGCGGAGTGATTATTTTTAAAATGAAGGTTAGACCTATTGGCGTTACAAATGTAAATATTTTTCGAAGCACATTTACGAAAATCCTATTTCGGAGGGGGGGTGGGCGGGGTTCTGACATGCTAAGCAGTTAACAAGCATCCTGTGAGGTAAAGACAAAATGCTCTCTGATACATAAGAACATGTGGCGCCATCGGAAGCGTCGGCAGCAAAGAACATTATTTAAATAAAATAAGCACGCATTTTACAGTAAATATAATTTATGTGGCATTTGTGGAAGATTTTATGATCAAAAGATGACGCAATAGTACTTTCGAAACTTCAGGAGTTGTGGGACAAAAAGGAACACTCACGTTCTTACATGGTTAAATATTGAGCTGCAGTTTAGACAATATGCGCAGAAAGCTTACGACAGCACGGTCATAAACTGGCACAGAGCTGCATTGTCGATTTAATACATTTTCACCACTGTGCACAGCGTTAGCTACTGAATGCACCACCGGAAATTGAGAAATCTTATCCCACGTGACCCCCTTGGTGCATCCAGACTGGCTCAAGGTACCACATGATATGGGGCAACGTACAAGCCCTACTGTAAGCTTTCAGAATCATCCCTGAAAGGTAATTAGATCACGTTAGGATTGCTACTGGCACCAGTCAGTCAGATGATAGATTTGATACTGGTAGGGCTGGTTCAGTCAAACCAGTGAAAAGTTAACAGTGGTGGGCAGTCAGTCTGAAAGTTGAAGTGAGCGTGAGGATTGAAGATACTCGCCTGCTGCCCTAAATTCTTGTAGGCTGTTGGTGCCGCCACTCGGTCCTATCCATGCAGTTCTGTCTTCACCTCCCTGGGTGGTGTCCGAAGCCCCTCGCAGCGCTGCACTCCTCGCTCCCATGCTAGTGTTCCACATTCTCCTTGGCTAGGCAGCGCCCTTCTCTTGACTGGGCTGCATACTGTGTTCTCAAGGTTGGCAGAGGGGTTCCTGTGCTTAAGACCCTCGGGGGCTCCTGAAGAGCGTGTCAGGCCCGGACTGAAGGGCCGCATGCTGGGTATCTGCGAAAAATCCCTGCTAGTCTGCGCACACCGACTCCTTCGCCCCAGCTGCAAGATCTCTGCAGGCTTCTTGAAGCTGGGGAATAGCCGGGCAGTAGATCATCCATGGCAGGAAACTGACTATATTGAAACAACGCGCATGTGATGATGTCTTTTATGGATTGAAAGCTGTAACCAACAGGAAAGTAGTGTTTTGAGAAAGCCAGATGTATTATAACAGAAATATCGCCGCACATTTCACCGCCCTTTTTCAGCCAAATGCTACGGCATGCCAGCAAGCAAAATACAGAGCAGACTGCTGGTACACGCAGAGAAGGAAAGATGAAATGTGGTTTAAACCAAAGGCTGGGGTCTCTCTGTAAACCTAGGGTAAGGGGGGTATTTTTAATACCGGTTAATGTTTTACGCCGTAGAACAAGTTCCACTCTATAATATGTAGCAAGATGCAATCACAGAAGGGTTCCTTTCCATTACTCTGGAGATTATATCTTTAAGAGCGCTCCTTTTCTTCTCCATGAAACAGCCAGTGGGAGGAGCAGGAAGGCGGGGCTTTGGCAGGACGCTAACAGGAACACTTTATAACTAAATAAAGGCGCACTTAAAGTGAAAGCAACACTGTTCACATTGGGAGGGGTGTGGGTGAGTAAGCAACATCGCCTGAAGAAGCAGTAAGCAAAATGAAGCAAGTCGTCCGTGTACCAAAAAAGTGCCCGACCTCCCTATAGCCATGATGTTGCCTCATATTCAGCTTGCCTGAGGCACAAACATGCTTCACGATGACAAATGGAGAGCAGAAGGCAGGGAATGCACACTGTGATGTTGCCTCATGTTCAGCTTGCCTGAGGCACTAACGCACTTCATGGTGACAACGGGAGGGGAGATGGGAATTTTCAACTTGGACAGCATAAGGAGGGGAAGGAGGGGCTAAAGGCAACACGAACAATGGATGAATTGAAAGTGGGATGCATGGCGGCGCTTAGAGCTACAAGCTGGCAACATGAACAGGAAATCTAAAAAGCAAGCAGAGCCAAAAGAAAAAGTAGTGCGCAACACTAAAGTATATGGCCGATCGTGAAATAACCCATGTAACAGGGGCAGTCTCCAGGGCGTGACCAAAGCAGCAAAAGCAGGGACAAATGTAAGCTATTCACCAATTAAAACAAAGGGATTTGGAGAAGCATATGAAGGAACCAATCATAAGCGATGAGTATGCTGAATGCCCATACACTTGATACTTTATACCCACATAATATCTAGTTGCAACCTTTGACAAAGGTTGCATCTAGATATTATGTGGGTATAAAGTATAAAGTGGTCTAAACTAGGTTGCGCAAAGGACCCACTCCTTCCTTGATTAACCATACACTAGATACAGCATGTCTCGAGAGACGGCGCATGCGCTGCCTAGACGAGGCCTAAAAAAAGTGAGGTTTAGTGCCTGCCACCTTCTGTAGCATTATTGCTCCTGCAGATTGAGCCTACAGCACGTCATGTATTTTTTGCCTGCTAATTGGACAGTGGTTAATGTGGAATTTGTAATTGTTTTGCATTTCCTTATAGCTGTTGTAGTATCAAAGATAAATATAAACGAAGGCAGCTGAATATTAAAGACAAGGAAATAAAACATATTCCTCACTTGAATACTGACATATAATTGATGACCCCTAAATTGTTAATGTTTTCTATATGCCAAGAGTGAAGCGCTGCATTTCTACTTTTTGAGAAAGGGTAATTGGGCTATTCTTGATAGGTATAGGCACGTTCACGTTGAGAAATGTGCAATTTATAACATGGTTGGTACTTAATGGTGATACCACATTTGCAGCCCAATCAGTATTTTGAATGTGACACAAAATTCTGAAGAGGCTCCCAAATTGGGTTCAGCATTTTAATAAAATATAGGCAGATTTAGAAAGCTATTCATGCACCTAAGTTAATGACTGCATTTACAAGGGGAATATCCAATTCCTTATTTACAAAACCAGTAATTTGGAGATTTCGCCATAACAAGTGGCTTTTGAGGGCTCATTTGCTCCCTGTGGAGGGATTTATGAGCGTTTTTGGGTAGGCCCACTAGCAAAAGTTGGTGTACACAAAAATGCAGCTTGGTTGATGTGTACCGAAAGTATTCATTAAACCTTTGCAGGTTGTTTCCAAATCCCCAACATGCCTATTTACTTCTGTCAAGGGCAGGAGTAAATGGTTATTCAGGGTTGAAATGGAGAGGAACGCAATTTACGATGGTCAAGAAAGGGATTTGTACATGATGTAGAAACAAAATAACATTTTAAAGTGTAAATGTAGTTATGCACTACCTTTGTGTATGCGGAAGTGACCACCTATTGCATTTATGCAGAAATATTTTTTCTTCTGGGCCCTTCTGGGAAACTGCAGCAGTCGCAGAATCCCAGTTACATTCCTGATATTGTTGTGATAGTCCTCAAACGTAATCCATTTACGCTGTTGTATTGTTCGTACTGGGCCCAATTATAAACTCTGTTTGTATCTTATTCTCTTTGTGATGTTACTCATTCAATCTCTGACTACTTTTCAAATACACAGTTGGTCCTCTGATGGCTCTGTTCTGTGCTGAAATTAACTGGATATTCGGAGGATGAGCAATTATCCAATGAGGACCAGGAATAAGATAATTGCTATACACAGTTGTTATTTCACAACAATTTAGGAAACTCAATGGACCAGCTCAAAAAGGATATAAATCAAATGATTTACCCACAAGAAAAAATGAGTCAATCAGCAGAAATTTAGTTTAAATGTTTAGTTATTCATTCAGAGATAAAGGACATTAAATTAACATACAACCTTAGTATTAAATTAGTAACAGATTTAATTAATTCTCAACAATTTAAGGATGTCAATGGTAAATCTTGCTCAGCCTAGGGATATTCAGAATCGTACAGCGTATGTGTCGTGAGGAAAGTCAGTGGAGCCTCATGCAAACCCTTAGGAAGGTTCAGTAAGTTCCAAGTGACCGTTTCCAGTTCGTTAGGAGAGAAATCTGTCACCGCACACCAGTCAGTGACAAGCTGCAGCGTCACGTCCTAAGTAGCCGAAATACTTGGATGCCCAGAATCAAACCGTCTCCAATCCAATGATGGGTTGTGCCCCCCCAATTCCTCCCCACAGTCCCAAATATCTGTGCAATTGTACAGCATACATTTCAGGGGTGATACCCCTTGGCATCACCAGAAATATCAGACCACTCTGTCCTCTTGGTTGTCTTCGATGTGAGGATGATGTAGTAGGTAAAAAGAATAGAATCCGCAAGAATTAAGTAATTCAAGTTACATAGTTTCCTTAAACCATTGTAAGCTTAGTCGTATGAACAATGAGATATTTCAGAGAGTAAGTGAAAAAAACGCTTATGACTTGTCGATATTCCTTTCTCAAGCATCTGTTCTAGTATGTAACAGATTTTGTAGCAACTGCATCTGATCTGTACTGAGGATGTCAAAGGAAATATTTGAGAGTTAGAATACAAGTGGCAACTTTGCTAAATGTTACCACAGACTTTAGACTATTCAGTTCATGAGTTCACGTTTGGAAAAAGAGCAAGATTTGAGGCCCACATAATATACAACTAGTTATACGATAAATTATGCTGAATTATGAATCTCACAATATCTAGCATTATCAAATTCATAAGTGAAATATGTTAAACACTCAAATCAAATCGTAATAAACTCATGTAAGTATAAGGTACTCATAAAATTTTATAAGTGTCAATGTTGCACATATAGGGAAAATACACATAAATTTCTTTGTGTATATGCTATTCAAGCCACACATATAAAATGTACGTTAGTGGAAATTTTTACGAAAAAACTTTAACTAAACACGGTGTAGCACCCACTTTTCTTTTGTCATTTTTGGTGCATACGTTACATTGTGGAATAATACATTTGTAATTTCTCAGATGTCAAATAAGCTATTACACACAAAATTTCTTGTATTCATTATTATCACATTATTAAATCATAAGATCAAATCATTAATTGTTAATAATTCACATCTAGGAAAGTTGAACATAAATTATAACATAAGTTATTCTAGCATCTGCATGCTTTTAAGATGCAGTATCTGAATCAAGTTTGCATGTCCTTTTCAAATCAGTGGGACTTATACATTTTTGTCATCATTTGTGCAAAGTATTGTTATAATCGTTTTCTTTTGTCACAAATTTCAGTGAAATCTCTGCTCTATCAACGCCAAACATAGGGGTATGGCTATAGTTCTATATTTCTGATTTATTGGCTGGGACCTTCGTGTGCCACCTGGCCTCTCGCCATCATTGTGAATGACATTGCAGCAGGGATGATGTATATCTGAGAATTCCGGCACTTCTCTACACTTCTTTGGACTATGTAGTTAAAGTAACTTGCTCTGTAAAAACATTTTTGTAAAGAGAGCAAAATGAGGACACCTGAAATGAAACTGTTTATATTTAATGAATCCGATTTTCAACAAAGCAACTGTAAATGCAGTTAAAATTGCAGTTTGAGGTTCTGTATCCCTTTTCCCGTTGAGCAATTTAGGAACACATTCTGCCATAACCTGAGTATATGTTACGTGACACAGTACCAAGAGAAATTCAGTAAGATGAATGGGGATAAAGCATGACCTTTACCAGCATTTGTACACCACTTTATTGTTCTAAATGTTTCTTTAGTCGTCCTGACATGATCCCCGTCAGTGTAAAATGTTTCTTAGCATTTTTTACTGTAATACAGTATATTTGAATTCACATTCATTTTAGACCCTTTGGCTTTCCTATAGGGGTGATGGGTAACTGAAGTATGTGCGAGCCATTGGTGGAACAGAATGTCTGGGAGCAGTGAGAAGAGCTCGGTTTTTGCCTATGAATCTTCTGTGCACAGCATCAGCGTTCTCCTCCGTCTCAATGACCAGAGAAAGCAAGGCCTCTTATGCGATGTCACCATCCAAGTGGAAGACCAGAGTTTCCGGGCTCACAGGTGCCTGCTTGCAGCCTGCAGTGACTACTTCCTCACACGAATCGTAAACCAGCATTACACAGATCTTGTTATTTCTCTTCCTGAGCAGGTGAGATTTGTCTCAATGAGCAGTTATGCAGTCGGAGTAGAAAATAAGTATTTCAGGTGCTTTCTGCTACAGGGTCGTTATTTAAAGTGGTCTGCTGGTATCTGGAGAGTTTTTTTTAGATTTGCACAGGCGAGTGATGTTTGCGGATAAGATTTAGTCATTCAGAGAGTGGGACTTGTTCCTAATGTTTTTTGGGGTGGATTTTCTGGTGCGCATACGTGCAATTTACAACTGATGCATTCTCTACTACTAACGTTATCAGTGTGCTATTTTTCCTCACTAACATGCGCCTTAATAGCCAGTGGGAGCTTGTATGACTGAGTTTTTTGTGTGCATTGATTAACATTAAATTTGGCATGTATAGTGCAGTTGTCTTTTTTATCATTCCCTTTCACTTCCCTTAAAGCATGAGCCATGTAAGCGTTTATCAAATCTTAAAGTGGAACTGAAGTTAAAATGTCGAACAATCCTGTTAGAGTTAAAGGCAAAGGTTGCTTGCTATAGGGCTCTGAAAAATAGCATTGTGTTGCTAGGTGACGGCCAGTCTTGGACATTTACATTTCTGAGAAGAAACCTCTAAATTCCAAAGGAAGGTAGCACGCTGGAGGTGTATGTAAATCTTTTAATTTGGAGATGTCATGTACTTTGTGTCTGACATAAATATACCCCTCACCCTCTCTGGATGAATTATATTTTCTCAAGGTTCTCTAAGCAAGTAGTTGACAGTCAACTCCTTTTTCACCTGGAGACGTGGGAGTAGTCTCTGAGAGTTGCAGCGTTCACTACTGTAGCAGGCACTACCTTGGTTGTTTCAAGTACCTGGGTCTTCAGTTCTAGAGTGTTAGCAAGATTCTTCTCTTTTAATTCTGTATTCTTACGTTTGCTTAATTTCTTGTTCCTTGATTTCTTGACTCTCATATGATCAAGTCATTGTTTCTCTCTAGCCTGTGTTTCTTCTTCTGAAACTCTATAACCTCCCTTGATCTCTGCATCTCCATCCTAGCTTCATAAGTGGGTGGATGGAAGGATTGCTCATTGATCGGGCTAGTGAGCGAAACCAGGAGTGCTGGTAATGAAAGCACAGGTATGCGCCACAGATGTCTGAGCCTCTGGGGCTAGACCTTCCTTAATTCTGAACTGGGCTTTTTGTTATTTCATATACTTCATGTCCAGTCTGTTTTAAGTGGTCTTTTATATTTAACTGGCCTTAGTCTCCTTGCTCACCTCAGCTCGTCAGTAGTCATTGCTTCACTCCACCGCTTCTTGAAAAGTGCTGGCTAACTTCCATTTTACTACACACTTTTATTGAATATACTACATTTGTTGTTTGGTATCCAGTATTATCTAAATCCTGGAATTTTACTGTTCATCTATTGAAGCAGTCTCAAATTAGCTCTCTGGGGCCTAGTCAGCTCCAGTGCACTAGGCAATCTTTTGAACAAGTATTGCCTGTTATCCCTGGAAACTTTGGCCTCATGTTACAGTAAACTCACTGAATGCCAAGAACCCTTTTTTGGCTTTCACACTCCAGGAGTTTTATAGGTGATAAATGAAGGCATGCTCTTGAAGGCTGGTTTGCACAGATAAAGATAATACTTTACTACTGCCGGTAAATATGCTGTCCACACAGTGTTATAGCACATTTTTAATATTACGGCTTTTATTCATGATTAAAAGTTTTATAACATAGTCACAATGCTTCACTTGGCATTGTAGGATGCTAATTTCAGCATACTTAAATGCAAACAACCTGATTCTTTCATCCATGCAGGTAGACCCCATTTTCCTTGAGTTATCTGCAGAAATCATGGCATGTGTACTACCAGTTGCCAAGCAGGTGTAGTTTCCTGTCTGAAGTGAAAGTCCAGCATCTGTGCGAAATTCATACTGTTCGTGTGGTTGCATGCTCAGCTGAATGTTGATGTGAGCAGATTGTGTGAGTTTCTTGCTGGCAGTTTTTAGGGAGCTGTATGTGATTAGAACAGTGGCAGCTGGAAAGAGCTATGGACATGATCTTCAGCTGCTGGAGCACAGGGTTCTGAGGTAAGCCATGTAGTCACGGGGGTCAGCTTCAGGAGACCAACATAATGGGTATGGCCAGATTTTTGATGTCATGGTCTGCAAACCGACCACTGTGAAAAACATACCACTTTCTCTTGGCCTTGTAGCAGTATTTATTACTTTAGTTGATAATGCCAGGCTGACAGAAAGGAAAAGGGAAACATGGGACAAAGGGTAGAATATTTATTAAATCTTTAGGAAGAACAGCAGACCAATCACATTGCAGAACCTTTGGAAGAGAACTCTTGTACCAATTTTGTATGCATGATAATATGTTTACCCCTGTGTGAAGTTCAACATAACCCAAAGCTCTCTTCCCATGTTCTGCAGTACTCACCAGAGTCCTGCATCTAAGTACTGGAGCAGGACCCAGAGAAAACTCAATTGCAGGCTGTTGAAGCAGTCTGAGGAAGGACTCTGGGGACAACCAGTTATCTCTAATCAAGCATATCCACAAAGGGGAGAGCACAACAAAATAGGGAAAAAATTAACAAAAGTGCAAAACAGGCAGCCTGTGCAGACTGATGCATCTCATAAGTTTTAACTGGGAAAGGCGAAGTCTAAAGAGGCCAGTACTTATGCCTGTGAAGCTGAATCTGACGAGAAGGTGTAAACTTTACAGGAGCCCTTAGGTGGATCCTTTAGGTCCATCCACCAGGAACCCAATTGTATGCATCCTCATGCCCAGCAACATGCCTAGAAGGTGCCAGAGGCCCCTTTACCACAATCGCCATGTATCTGACAGGCACTCTTTGCTTCCTATGATGTGAACCCCAAGGCAAAGCTGCTGCATTCCAGTAAGATGGACCACTGATAGAGGGCTTCCTGTAGTCTGTTATACTCAGATGTCGTGTAGTTCCTATATAACCTATGCAGGATCTGCACGTTTGGATAACATAAACTGTGGGATTGGTGGCGGACTGATTCCGTGCACCCCCACCGGATACGTTAGCCTGTCTGTATCAGCTAGCTCACAGTGCCACTATAATCTCCTCTTACTAAGGAGAGAATAGATTCTGGCAACCTCAGAACATGACAACCTTGATCCCTCAGAATCGTGGAAACAATATACTACCTTTCGTTCAGTCACTCGTGCTTACTAGTTTGTCTCCGAGAGATACACAGAATAAACAGGCTGGGTGTTTTCAATAAGTATTTATTGAACAGTTGTTATTCTAGTGTAGAATATATGAGCTGTAACAACCATTAGACAGTAGCAGAGATATATGATTAGCAGTACTACGAAAGTAAAGAAATGGTATAGTTCTACCATCTTGCAGAAATCATGAATATGTACAAGTACATAAAACACATGATAAAAGTGCGTACTCCTACGATGTCTCCCTAACTAGATGTACCTAAATGTACCTAGCATCTGTTTAGGTGATATGCCAAGAATCCCTCTAGGATCTAGTCAACCCCATTACCTGAGAATGAGAGAATATGGGACCCCGTCCTGGTCTCGAGTTGGACACCCCGCGAGGGATGTTAGACCACTGCGAGCTGGAGCGTCTGCATGCAGGAGCCTCAGCGTCTCTGGTCAGTGTGTCAGCCGGGAAGTCTCGGTCTCCTCTCCCTTCCTAAGCAAGATGTGCTGTATATGTACCCATAGGTCTCCCCAGGGGTCATACCTTGCTGTGTTACTGTGTCGGCCTAAAGGATGACGTTGAGCCTGAACTTTATACAGAGATATTATACAGGAGATGGTAATCCTACTGTTAGTCCTGCTGTGCTTCCAAGAAGCCTCATGCATAATGTATGAGAATCGAACCAGGGAAAAACCCGTGTTTTGAATGCAGTGTCATATCTAGGTAAAAGGTCAGTCCCCCAGAACCGTTATGTGTGTAATGTAGGGAAGAATGTAAGTGAAAGGGTACAATATTACCTGCGCCTATATAGGGTACCTATATGGAATATAACACCCACTCCTCTTCCGACTGGACGACGTATGTAACTTATTACCGTACTACTAGGCTAACTAGATATTGCTACGCATATTGGTATAGATTTATAAAAACATTGGTTTTGCTAAAAATGTTTAAAAACCTCTAAAATTTCTAAAAAATTTTAAAAAATGTTTAAAACTAATGCAAGCCATAGCTCTAAAGTGCCATAATTATAGTCCGAAGCACTATAAGCATTAAAAAAGCCATGTATGCCCAAAAAATGAAAGGAATGTCAATTTTGTTTTTGAGTTCCAAATTTGAGCTTATTTAAAAAAGGGCGAATTTCTTCCCAGCACACGACGAGCCAAATGAGTCAAATGTTTGTGTGTCCTGGCTGGTAGACACAACATTTCCGTTGCTTGCTTCCGCAGTAGACGGCCCCTGTAACACCTCGCAGAGTATGTCAATTGAGCACAGATGATCCACGCTGTCCGCAGCCAGTGCTGGGGCAGCCTGTGCGCCGTCCAAAGCCTGGGTGTCAGTGGAGGAGCCGGTGTTCATACCAACAGGTGCAGTTACTACCTGCGGTGGCTCAAGGAATGCCGCCATCAACATTGGAATACGCTGAGGACACTGCAGAACATGGGCCGTTATCGGGTCCAGCAACGCATTCACGTCTGGTTGCGCACATGATGGGAGTGTCAAACACAGATGTAACACGCATTCTTCTCCGCAAAACAGGCATCGGAGGACAGGTAAGATGCAGTCCATCCAGACTGGTCGAAATGACAAGAACCAAGATGCACTTAGTTCTCTTAGGCGAGGCGGGCCCAGATGTTGTACCATGCGGTCACGGTATTTACGCTCCAGGAGTGCTTTTTTCATCTCCTTGGTAACTGGGAAGTCCATTGCGTAGCAAATATAAAACAATCCGGATACCTGCTGCTAGGAACAGGATGAGCGGAAGTCCTCCAAAGATGCTTCCAAATACGGAGTGTATGAAGTTTGGGATAACTCCAAGTGCCGTCTGAAAGGTGCTCAGAAATCCAGAACCTATGGTCTTAAATAGGTGGACTATGCCTGTCATATCAGACATGTTAACCCTTTGGGTGCTCATGACTGAATGGCCCCATAAAGACACGAGATCGATGCTTGTTCTTTATTGACCTGGGACAACGGCAGCCGTTTGTTGAATATGACAGCGAGTCACGTAAATATTTTTTGGGAGGAAGTGGGGAGATATAAACCTTCTGCATTACTTTGACAGGCGTGTTTTTTTATTATCGGTTAACACACGTGCACATTTTCTGATTTACTTTCAAGCTGTAAAGACGCTGATACTGCATGTGAAATATTGTTGACGTGAAAAAAACCCGAAATAATATCTTCTGCCCCAGAGAGGAAAGTGAGCGTGACGTTCATCTTTTTACAGACGTGGTTCTATCATAACAAAAACAAGGCCTCTGGTGCGATGGTTGTTTAGAAAAATGCTCTGGAGGCGAGAGCAGCATTTAGGAGGGGGTGGTTGGGGCATAACACGTCCACCGTCTTCTTGTTCCTTAGAGCAGCCTGCCTCGGTTCGCCTGGAATGCAGGGCATGAATCCTGGCCCATAAAAAGTTAATGCTCACTGCATCGGGTGTATGTTAGATCTAAAGTGCTCTAGTGAGTTTGGAGTCTTTGCTTGTTTACGATGGTACCGGTGCCTTAGAAGATAAACCAATGGTGTGAAAAGACGGGTGTCTGAGGGGTGTGAAACACATCAAAGGAAGACAAGGCAGGGTCTGTCGTGCTCCCGAGATGTTTCCTACCTCCTTCCTCCGTCTTATCACAATTAAGACACAATGTCATTTTTAAAGCGCGTCTTGGCCCGTTTTATTTCACACACCCTGCCCCTTTGCCTTCTTCTTCCTCTTGTCGTCATCTCCCCCCCCCGCCTGCATTCTTTCTGGGACACTGTCAGTGTCAGCACCCGCCTCCATGTCCCCTCCTTTCCCCAGGACACTGTCGGTGTCAGCACCCTTCTCCTCCTCTCCCTGTCTCTCGGTCCTCCAGAGACACTGTCCGTGTCAGCACCTCCAACCCCCTACGCCTATGTACTGTTAGCACCCCTCTCCCTGTCTCTCTGCCCTCCTGAGGCACTGTTGGTGTCAGCACCCCTCTCCCTGCCCCCTCTGTCTTCCTGGGGCCCTGTCGGTGTCAGCACCCCTCTCCCTGCCCCCCTCTGTCTTCCTGAGGCTCTGTCGGTGTCAGCAGCCCTCTCCCTATTCCCTCTGCCCTCCTGAAGCCCCGTCGGTGTCAGCACCCCTCTCCCTGCCCCCTCTGTCTTCCTGAGGCCCTGTCGGTGTCAGCACCTCTCTCCCAGCCTACCCCTCCACTTCTTTGCTTGATATACTGTAGTGCCAGTACCATTGCCCCTGCAACTTTCTCCTCCTTTCTTGCAAAGCGCTATATGTGACAGCGCCTCTCTCACGTGGCGCTGTATGTTGCAGCATCTCTCTCACTCCTTCGGTCTCCTTCCCTCCTCCTCTCACCTTCCTTCTGAGGCACTTTATGTGGCTACATCTCCATCTCTCTCCCCGTCTTTCTCTCCTCGTCCTACCACTTTACTCCCTCCACCTTTCTCCTTCTTCTTAATTTCAAGGCGCTGTCTTTGCCAGCACCTCTCTTCCTCTCTCCTTCCTTCCACCCCTCTCTCTCTCTCCTGCTCTCACCTTCCTTCTGAGGCGCTGTATGTGGCAGCAGTTCCCTTTCTTGCCCCCCTTCCTTTCGAGGCGCTTTATGCGCAGCATGTCGCTCACTCCCTCCCCATCCGTTCGAGGCGCTGTATGTGACCGCACCTCTGCCCCTAACTGGTGCAAGGAGCGCGGCCTCAGCGTGTCATAAAGTGTGCAGCATACACCAATATCAGCACGACACGCGTTTTGTACTTTGTATTCCTGCACATGAAACGTATTATATCTGTTGTGTTAGCGCCCACAATATTGTTACTGCACGATATGAGTATTTTATGCAGCTCTTTGCATTGTTATTGGATAACCAGCTGGCTTCGTGGGCATAGCTCTCATGTGCCCTCTCGACCTTCAGTGCTGCCCTTCTGCCAGCTGTTTATCGTTTACAAACCCAAGACCTGGTATAGAGCCTGGTGCGGTACATCTCTGCCAAGGCACTTCCCAATTTCCCGCCACCCGTTCTCACAACCTCTAAGGCAACCTCTCTGCCGCCCATCATGTTGGAGAGGACGACTCTGCTGCTTATCCTTGCGAGGTCAATAAAACGTTTACAGTTACCTTCGGTAATAATTTCTGTGGTCAGTGATCTGAGACCGGGGATGGTTCCGCTGTACATTACAGATCTGCGAATAATATATGGAAGTAGGGCTGCTTATCGTACGTTGCAGGCATTTTAGAGAAATGACGTACACCAAGCACCGCATCGCAGTCTGGCTGTGGCCACGGGACCTCACACCAGGGCCGTTAATTCAATAGGAGCCCTCGACAAACAGCGTCAGAGCACAGCGCGTCGGGCAACAGAGGAATTGGAAATTGTTCACACTGAGAGAAGTGCGGGTCGCCTGTCACCCAGTAAAACCATAGAGCCGCGGTACAGATGAGCTATTTTTCAGGAGTCCGGCCCTACATTCCTACTATATTTAAAAGAAAGGTTGAAACCCCAGGACGTTATTTCTCGACAAGTTGCTGCATTTTTCAAAAAGCTGTTTTGAATCTGTAACTCCTTTGAGTCGGTGTTCTTCGGGACTCTGCCCTACGTCGGCCACAGCAACCGTCAGTGACACGTCACCACCAAATGACGGTCTGCTGAATCAGGGGTTGCCGACAGTGCAGGATTACCAAATAGGCAAAGTAGGCACGGCCTATGGGCCCCACTCCTTTTAGGGGGGCCTGTGACAACGGATCACAATAATATTGATTTGCTTTTGAAAGGAAATTACAATCAAGCTTTCTTAAATATTGTTTCAAAAGATAGAAAAAAATGAATCAACTCAAAAAAACGAAAACTTCACATTAAAGACTCTATAGAGAAAATATTGTATTAATGTAATGTACCCATTAACTTAAAGTACATAAAACAGAGACATCAGATTCACATAACAGTTTGTCTCTTAAAAGCTCACCTTTTGGTAGCTGTCAGCTTGTAAAAACAAGCTTTGAAAATGCAATAGGTCTCGCCTTTGATTAAGTTAAAGCCATTTGCTTTGCTAATGGTATTGTATAGCAAAGCAAATGGCTTTAACTTAATGAAAGGCGAGACCTATTGCATTTTTAATGCTTGTTTTTATTTGCCTGGGGAGGTGGGGAAGAGCTTCCCCAACCTCCCCAGGCCTATTTTTGCATTTCGTTTCAATGACGATCGCGCGCATGGCGCGCAATCGTCATTGCAACGAGAACGAAACTGAAACTTAGTTTCAGTTTCTCAGTTTCGAGTGCTTGTGGGGCTATCTCAGCCCCGAGCACCGAAAAGATGGGAGAGGTATCGTTGGAAAGGGAGAATCTCCCTTTCCAATGGTACCCTTCCCTAGTGGATCCCTGTTTGGGGATCACTCCCAGGAGGGCGATCCTCAAGCAGGGATCCACCCACTAGCACCAGGGAGGGAGAGCGGCCCCTTGGGCAAGGGCCTTTGCTCCCCCATATTGTTTTGGGCACAACAGTCTTTCTGCCCCCATGGGGGCATATGTGGAGCAGTAGCCCCCAATCTTCTCCACTCGAGGCAGAAAGCCCACTAGAAACCAGGGATTTTTTTTTATTGACGGGGTGGGGCTGCCCAAAAGGGCATGGCAATGCCCCCACCCCAGAGAAATGTCAGTCTTTCTGCCCCCGAGGCAGACGGGGCAGTAGCCCCAATCTACCTCCTGGGGGAGAAAGCCCACTAGAAACCAGGGACTTTTTTGTATTGAAGTTGGGGTGGGGGCTGCCCAAAATGGGTATGACAATGCCCCCACCCCTAGTGAAATTCCAGTCTTTCTGCCCCCCCCCCCCCCCGGGGGACAGAAAGCCCATTAGAAACCAGGTATTTTTCTTTATTGATGTAGGGGTGGGGGCTGCCCAAGATGGGCAGGACAATGCCCCCAACCCCCCCCCCACAAAAATGTAAGTCTTTCTGCTCCCCCCAGGGGCAGATGGGGGCAATAGCCCCTGATCTGCCACCGGGGGGGGGGGGCAGAAAGCCCACTAGGCACCAGGGATTTTTCTTTTAAAATAATGTAGGGGTGGGGGCTGCCCAAAATGGGCATGATAATGTCCCCACTCCACAAAATATTACCACAGTCTTTCTGCCCCTCCCTGGAGGCATATTGGGGCAATAGCCCCTTATCTGCCCCCCGGGGAGGGCAGAAAGCCCACTAGGCCTCAGGATTTTTTTTTTTTAAATTCAGGGGTGAGGTCAGCCCACATCTCCCCCAAAAAATGCCACAGTCTTTATGCCCCCCCCCTCGGGGGGCAGATAGGGACAGTTGCACCTGATCTGCCCCCGGGGTGGGCAGAAAGCCCACTAGGCGCCAGCGATTACGCTGGCTTTTTTTATGCGTGGGGGTGGGGGCTGCCCAGAATGGGCATACCAATGCCCCCACCCCCCAAAAAAGAACCACAGTCTTTCTGCCCCCCTTGGGGGCATAACGGGGCAACCCCCCTGATTTCCCCCCAGGGCGGCAGAAAGCCCACTAGGCACAGACTTGTTTTTAGCAATGTGCCTACCTGTGTATTTTGGGCCCTAGCGCAGCCGGCACATAGAGAAACCTAGTAAATCTATACATTTTTAGGTCTCGCTGAGCCTGCGCGCATGCGCTGCTCTGCAAGACATTTAGTAAGGGGCTTTTGAAAGTGCTATCAAAGAGGCTTTTTCCGGCCACCAGCGTGCGGTTATGCGCGCGTGCACGCCGCGCAGCCGCCATCTGGCATTTGTCTCGCTCTCCCATGCCTCAACGTACGCCCCTCCCCACCACAGAGCGCGTCCAGCTCCTCCCGCTAGAACCATGTTAAAGTAAAGCGCCGGTGCAAGCGATTATAGCAAAAGTAAAGAAATTGATGTTTTTTTCTATTTCTTTACTTTTTACTCAATCGCTGCACTCGTGACTTTCACTTTTAACATGGTTTAGGTAAAGCGCCGGTGTCAAGGATTGCTGCAAAAGTAAAGAAATAGAAAAACATCTATTTCTTTACTTTTGCTAGTATCAGCGACTGGCGCTTTACCTTTAACCATGTTAAAAGTAAAGCGCTGTGCCAGCGATTGCTGCAAAAGTAAAGAAATAGATGTTTTTTCTATTTCTTTACTTTGCAGCAATCAAACACATTGGCAAAGTCAATAGCTCTGCCTAAACACTTATAAGGGCCCAAAAGCGAGACCTATTGGCTATGCCAATGCTTGTTTAAAACTAGACACCAAAGGAATCCAGGATGGGGTGACTTGTGTGCCTCTCACCAGGTTCTGTTACCCAGAAACCCTTGCAAACCTCAAACTTAGTTAAAAAAACAAATTTTCCTCACATTTCTGTGATGGAAAGTTCTGGGAACTACGTGGATCCACAAAATTCCACCCACCCCGTATTCCGCAAAGTCTTCCGAGAACAATGGTACCTCACTTGTGTGCGTAGACTTAGTGCCCGCAACAGGAAACGGCCCAAAACGCAATGTGGACGCACAACATTTTCTCTGTGAAAACTGACCCTTTTTTTGCAAAGTGCCTAGCTGTAGATTTTGAACCCTAGCTCTGCCGGCACCAAGGGAAACCCAGCAAACCTATACATTTTTGAAAACTAGACACCCTGGAGAATCCAGGATGGGGTGACTTGTCTGGCTCTCACCAGGTTCTTTTACCCAGAATCCCTTTCAAACCTCAGAACTTGTCCAAAAAACCAAATTTTCCTCACATTTCAGTGGTGGAAAGTTCTGGAATCTGCATGGATCCACAAAATTCCACCCACCCCGCATTCCCCAAAGTCTTCCGAGAAAAATGGTACCTCACATGTGTGGGTAGGCCTAGTGCCCGCGACAGGAAACTTCCCAAAACGCAACGTGAACACACCACATTTTACAGTGAAAACTGACACTATTTTGCAAAGTGCCTAGTTGTAGATTTTGAACCCTAGCGCAGCCGGCACATAGAGAAACCTAGCAAACCTGTACATTTTTTAAAACTAGACACCAAGGGGAATCCAGGATGGGGTGACTTGTGTGCCTCTCACCAGGTTCTGTTAGCCAGAATCCCTTGCAAACCTCAAACTTAGTTAAAAAAACAAATTTTCCTCACATTTCTGTGATGGAAAGTTATGGGAACTGCGTGGATCCACAAAATTCCACCCACCCCGCATTCCGCAAAGACTTCCGAGAAAAATGGTACCTCACTTGTGTGCGTAGACTTAGTGCCCGCAACAGGAAACGGCCCAAAACGCAATGTGGACGCACAACATTTTCTCTGTGAAAACTGACCCTTTTTTTGCAAAGTGCCTAGCTGTAGGTTTTGAACCCTAGCTCTGCCAGCACCAAGGGAAACCCAGCAAACCTATACATTTTTAGAAACTAGACACCCAGGGGAATCCAGGATGGGGTGACTTGTCTGGCTCTCACCAGGTTCTTTTACCCAGAATCCATTTCAAACCTCAGAACTTGTCCAAAAATCCAAATTTTCCTCACATTTCAGTGGTGGAAAGTTCTGGAATCTGTATTGATCCACAAAATTCCACCCACCCCGCATTCCCCAAAGTCTTCCGAGAAAAATGGTACCTCTAATGTGTGGGTAGGCCTAGTGCCCGCGACAGGAAACGTCCCAAAACGCAACGTGGACACACCACATTTTACAGTGAAAACTGACACTATTTTGCAAAGTGCCTAGTTGTAGATTTTGAACCCTAGCTCTGCCGGCACCTAGGGAAATGTTAGAAATGGGATCTCTGGTTGGCTAAGGCTTGCGCCAAAGCCAGGCAGAGACCACCACTCTAGTCAGGGCGAGGGAGTTACACGCCAAAGATAACCCCTGCTCACCCCCTTGGTAGCTTGGCACGAGCAGTCAGGCTTATCCCGGAGGCAATGTGTAAAGCGCTTGCGCAACACACCCACAGCAACAACATACTAGGCACACCACAAAAAGGAACTCCACACAAGGTTATATATAAAAATAGCCTTTGTATTATCATAAAACACATTAGAATAGTACTCACATAATATACATCGTGCCACCTGGCACGGGGTCATATTTACAAGGGAATTATTTACACCTGACAGGGCCAACTGGACCACTGTCAGAACCAGCACAAAGCGAACTTAGTATAGGTAGTACTTATAATAAATGTAGAACACATCATGAACGTACAACCAGTAATCACTGGTAACCACTGTACTCAGCATCAGCCTGTAACATAAACCACATTATGCACAGTATCACATAAGGCGCGAATTACATTCTGCGCCAACCTCACCAGCATAAATACATTATGCAATCCTCTCATAAGTCTAAACACATTAGACCCTAACCTCCTAAGTATAACTCACATTAGGGGCGTAAAGCACAGTAGAGAATAACTCACAACCTAAACGCATTAGGTAATAATAAAATCACAAGCATAAACACAGTATGCAAAACCTCATAATCATGACAGTACATTAGAGGCATAATACAGGGTGCAGTAAATCATACTACATGAAATACATTTCCTAGCACCCAAAATCACATCAGCACATAGATCAGATTAGGGCCTGGCGCCTATAAACCTAACTGTCCCCTGGCCAACTGGCCATCTCTAAAGGGGCTCAAATGCCCTATGTCCACAGAGTCAGGGCGCGCTGCCAACGCAGCGAAAGTCAAGGGTGCGCAACTGCGCAAACCTAAACGTAGCAGCTGGCACTAGGTGCTGCGCAGCTGTTGATCAAGTGGAGGTCCTGGCACCACTGTGCCTCCTGTCCCGCTCAGGGACTCTCTAAGATAAAACTGCGCGGAATGTGGCAGCCGCCTGCGCTCTCACAGGGCAGCTGGGATCAGCATAAACATACGGGCACCACTGTGCCTCTGGACCCCCACTGGGGCCCTTTAAATAAAATTATGCCGCCATACGTTGCAGCTGCCCTCTCGCAAGCGGGGCAGCTGTAGACAAATGGCCAAAGGTAGGGGCAAATGAGGGCCCTCTGGACCCTCCGTAGACAAATATGGCCATCGGTGGAGCCCTCTAGGCTCTAGAAACACTTATGCCACGTGGGAGCCCTCTGGGCTCTAACACCACAAAAGAGGCCCAACGTTGGAGCCACGCAGGCTCGGGAAACAACTGTGCCCCGCGTTGGAGCAGCCCTCTGACAAGCGGGGCTGCTCGGGAAGGAGGCACCGGCGTGGTGCCTTGACTTTGCTCCCCCAGCCAGCTCCACTCACCGGCTCTCTTGGCGACTCCTTCTACCCAGCGCGGAGGGGCAGGCACCGACAATGTGCCTCGCGCCCCTCCACACCAGCTCCTCACTCGGGACTCCGCTCTCCGCCCTGCCTGCACTGGGACTCTTCTCGTGGTGCTGGCGGCAGGCAACAGGAGAGCCCCCACTCCTCGGTGGCTCCTCGTGTTCACTTCGCCCGGTCTGCCGGCTGGCCGCGCTGCCATTGGCGGCCACGGCAGCCTCTTCCTGGTTTGGGCCCGCCCAGAGTCAGGCGGACTCTGCCTGGCTTCCGGGTCGGGCCGGCTGACTTGTTCTTCGCGGCGAGGCGGGGTGGGCACCCGCTCACCAAATAATTCATCACGGCGGGGTGGGCACCCGCGAGGACAGCACCAAATGCGGGGTGGGAACCCGCGACGAAGGCAAACACGGGGAATCCCTACGCTGGGGATTCCCTCAGAGGCCATGTGCAGCTCGGCGCTGCGGCAGTGAAACGCGGCACATGAGGGGTAGGCTCCCTCTCAATTCAAAATACATGGCGGGGTGGGCACCCGCTCCTACAGCGTCACCGGGGGAGTCCCTACGCTGGGGATTCCCTCTCTCTCCCTGCAGGCAGCACAGCGCTGCCAAGCCGGCTCGCTCCTCTTCTGGGCAAAGCTGGAGTCCTCCTCTCTGGGGCACCAGCAATAAAAGTATAACGCTCACAGGGCGCAAAAGGATGCAGCAGTCCTCCTGGAAAAGTAAAGGGGCATGCAGGGCCCAGGGAGGCAGCCCCCCCTGGGCCCTCAGCAGCAGTACGCCCTGCAGGATCAGCACATCAGAACTGCACAGGAACACTGAACAACTTCATGGGGTCACAGCCCCTATATTTATATGACATTTTCCTTTGTCACCCAGCACAGGGCTGGGGGAAAACCAGATGCAACTGGTTTGGGGGAGCTTTGGAGCACTTTGTTTTGCTCAGCTCCTCTCTCCTTTCACAGGACAGGCTAGGGACATCAGACGCACCACAGGGGTGGAGCCAGCATTGTGGAGGGAAGGCACAGCCCTATTCAGGTCCCAGGTGCAACTCCTCCCTCCCATCTAGATGCAGATCTCTCTATTCACCACTGCGCTGACTCACCCTGACCCTCCTGGAGCCACACACACCTCCCAGCCCCTGTCACTCACAAAGCCAGACATGCAATTCACATCAGGCAGGCAGGCACAGAGCACACATAAATGCCAACTTCTAAAAGTGGCATTTCTACACCAGTCACAATAAATCTGCGCACACCATTGCTCAGCATTTATTCTCACGAGTTCGCACATACTAAACTCGCCCCTGCACTCCTCTCACACCAGGAATTACCATGGACACCCATATCCCCCATGCATTCCTATGGGAGGGCAGGACAATCTCACCACACGCACTCAGCGCGCACGCACTTCTACACTGGCCCACAGTGCTAAAGTGCCCAGAGACTTAAAACTACTGACACACAAGGCAAAAAGTTTAGGGGTGAACCGGCCAAAAGGGCCAAGTCCAACACAACCCCTTCCAGCCAAAACGCAGGGCAGACCAATCACCACCGTGATGGGCTTCCCTGCTTGGGGCGATAGAACACGGTCGCGGGCCCGCACTGCAGGGACACCCTCTGGTTCTACGCCACTTGAAACCCATGGAATCCATCTAAGAGAAAAAAAACTCAGGACCAACTAGGCTACCCCACCGGTACTCCTTAGTTGTCCACGGCCAGGACCAGGCCCTAGGCCACCCAGATGCCACTGGTCCTTGCCAATCCAGAGTGGGGGCAGTAACCCCTGGCATACAATAGCCATTCTCCACTCTCCCTCTCAGTGTAGTTCCAAACTACCACTGATCCTTCAACCTAGGGTCCGCACCCTCAGGCTGACCAGAGGTCACGGGCAAAGCATCTCCTCACCCTACCTCTACTTCTGGGGTTCCGCACCCTCCCAGGGGAAGCACCCACCAGAACACAACTCTCCCACCAGTTCAGGACCTCTCTCCATCAACTGGTCTACCACCTGGGATCCGAATTCACCGGATGCACCGGGGTCAGAGTCGAGGACTCCTCCATCTGCACCCCCTTCCAGAGTTCTGCACTCCTCCCACTGTAGAGCAGGGTCCCTTCACTTAAGATGGGCCCCACCTGCTCTCAGGGTAGTACTACCACATTCAGCCAGGGACCCTAAAGATCCCGGCTAGGCCTGCACCACCCCTTCTGGGAAACACAGGGTCTCTTCACTTAAGATGGGCCCCACCTGTGTTCACAGGGGTACCCATAGAAGGCAACCCGGCCAGGACACTGATTACAGTCGCCCTGCCGTCCAGGTCAGGAAACACCTGAACCTGGCTCCCCAACCCAGGGACGGTACCCTTTGGTCAGATGCCCGGCGAACCAGGACTTCACGGGGAGCACGCATGCCCCCCCTCGAGGGTGACACATAACTAATGTGTCGTGTGACAGTCTGCCTGGCACAGATCTCACGACCTCCTGTCCATCTGACAGTGCGTGCAGATCCCCCAGGACAGAAGTGGCGTCACCATGGTCATTCATTGGCGACTCAGCCCTTCTGGCTGGCCCCTGACCCACTGGTTCTTCCACTGAGGACTCTTTCCCCCTCTCACCCCTCACTCTGGACCTCTGCACCCTCCCAACTGGAGTGGTACTGCCAGACACCAGGACCGCTGGAGCTCTGGTTACAGACACTCCACGTCCTCTAGACAATGGGAGATCCTCCTCAAATGGCCTACAAGTACAGCCTAGGCCCCCAATCTGGTGTTCCCTGAAGAAACCATCCAGGCCCTGGGACTGGGTTTCGGGCACCTTGGGACACAGCCCACACTCACTCCTTCTCCTCTGAGACAGGACGTGAGCCCCTACACCCCTCCCACTACACTGGGACCTAGCTGGGCTACACTGAACCTCTTCCACCACACAGGACCGGAAGATACCCGAGCCACTCTTGTTGGAATCATTCTCCAATGCCTCTGCAGGACCTCTAGCACATAGTCAGAGGTCCACCTCCCGTCGCAAGCTCCTTATCACCAAAAGAACTCACACCCACTCGTCCAGTGCAACACACCACTCATCCAGACACGCCCCCAACCAAGACTGGTGAGACAGTTCCTTACTGCCCCTGAATCTCAACCTGTACCCCTCTTACTGGGAACCAGGTACCATACTGTGGGAACGGGGAATGGGACTTCCTGCACTGGACACCATATTGCTGCCACCACTGGATCCCACCCTTACTGGTGAATCCAGACAACTCAACTGAGCTCAGGGGATAAACTACCCTCCAGAGCTAACTTTTTCTCCTCCACACTCCCTTTCTTCCCTCCTATCCACCCACACCTCTGGGGACAGGAAAAGGGATTGGGCACTGGACCCAGCAAGGGACTCCCTAACAATGGGAACCTCCCAACCTACTGGTGTCCCGCCCTGTCATTTTCTTTCTTCTGCCACCAATCATAAAAGCGCAGAAAACACCATTAAAAAATGACACTGTTGAGGAAAAAAATAAAATCAGTAAAAATAATCCCCAATATGTGATTATCTAAATGCAGAGTTTGTAGTGCAACCAGTTGTTGCTGTGGTACTGCGCAAAAGCAAGTCCTATCCTCACCGCTGACAACCAATGTTAGAAATGGGATCTCTGGTTGGCTAAGGCTTGCGCCAAAGCCAGGCAGAGACCACCACTCTAGTCAGGGCGAGGGAGTTACACGCTCAAAGATAACCCCTGCTCACCCCCTTGGTAGCTTGGCACGAGCAGTCAGGCTTATCCCGGAGGCAATGTGTAAAGCGTTTGCGCAACACACCCACAGCAACAACATACTAGGCACACCACAAAAAGGAACTCCACACAAGGTTATATATAAAAATAGCCTTTGTATTATCATAAAACACATTAGAATAGTACTCACATAATATACATTGTGCCACCTGGCACGGGGTCATATTTACAAGGGAATTATTTACACCTGACAGGGCCAACTGGACCACTGTCAGAACCAGCACAAAGCGAACTTAGTATAGGTAGTACTTATAATAAATGTAGAACACATCATGAACGTACAACCAGTAATCACTGGTAACCACTGTACTCAGCATCAGCCTGTAACATAAACCACATTATGCACAGTATCACATAAGGCGCAAATTACATTCTGCGCCAACCTCACCAGCATAAATACATTATGCAATCCTCTCATAAGTCTAAACACATTAGACCCTAACCTCCTAAGTATAACTCACATTAGGGGCGTAAAGCACAGTAGAGAATAACTCACAACCTAAACGCATTAGGTAATAATAAAATCACAAGCATAAACACAGTATGCAAAACCTCTTAATCATGACAGTACATTAGAGGCATAATACAGGGTGCGTAAATCATACTACATGAATTACATTTCCTAGCACCCAAAATCACATCAGCACATAGATCAGATTAGGGCCTGGCGCCCTATAAACCTAACTGTCCCCCTGGCCAACTGGCCATCTCTAAAGGGGCTGAAATGCCCTATGTCCACAGAGTCAGTGCGCGCTGCCAACGCAGCGAAAGTCAAGGGTGCGCAACTGCGCAAACCTAAACGTAGCAGCTGGCACTAAGTGCTGCGCAGCTGTTGATCAAGTGGAGGTCCTGGCACCACTGTGCCTCCTGTCCCGCTCAGGGACTCTCTAAGATAAAACTGCGCGGAATGTGGCAGCCGCCTGCGCTCTCACAGGGCAGCTGGGATCAGCATAAACATACGGGCACCACTGTGCCTCTGGACCCCCACTGGGGCCCTTTAAATAAAATTATGCCCCCATACGTTGCAGCTGCCCTCTCGCAAGCGGGGCAGCTGTAGACAAATGGCCAAAGGTAGGGGCAAATGAGGGCCCTCTGGACCCTCCGTAGACAAATATGGCCATCGGTGGAGCCCTCTAGGCTCTAGAAACACTTATGCCACGTGGGAGCCCTCTGGGCTCTAACACCACAAAAGAGGCCCAACGTTGGAGCCACGCAGGCTCGGGAAACAACTGTGCCCCGCGTTGGAGCAGCCCTCTGACAAGCGGGGCTGCTCGGGAAGGAGGCACCGGCGTGGTGCCTTGACTTTGCTCCCCCCCCAGCCAGCTCCACTCACCGGCTCTCTTGGCGACTCCATCTACCCAGCGCGGAGGGGCAGGCACCGACAATGTGCCTCGCGCCCCTCCCACACCAGCTCCTCACTCGGGACTCCGCTCTCCGCCCTGCCTGCACCGGGACTCTTCTCGTGGTGCTGGCGGCAGGCAACAGGAGAGCCCCCACTCCTCGGTGGCTCCTCGTGTTCACTTCGCCCGGTCTGCCGGCTGGCCGCACTGCCATTGGCGGCCACGGCAGCCTCTTCCTGGTTTGGGCCCGCCCAGAGTCAGGCGGACTCTGCCTGGCTTCCGGGTCGGGCCGGCTGACTTGTTCTTCGCGGCGAGGCGGGGTGGGCACCCGCTCACCAAATAATTCATCACTGCGGGGTGGGCACCCGCGAGGACAGCACCAAATGCGGGGTGGGCACCCGCGACGAAGGCAAACACGGGGGAATCCCTACGCTGGGGATTCCCTCAGAGGCCATGTGCAGCTCGGCGCTGCGGCAGTGAAACGCGGCACATGAGGGGTAGGCTCCCTCTCAATTCAAAATACATGGCGGGGTGGGCACTCGCTCCTACAGCGTCACCGGGGGAGTCCCTACCCTGGGGATTCCCTCTCTCTCCCTGCAGGCAGCACAGCGCTGCCAAGCCGGCTCGCTCCTCTTCGGGGCAAAGCTGGAGTCCTCCTCTCTGGGGCACCAGCAATAAAAGTATAACGCTCACAGGCGCAAAAGGATGCAGCAGTCCTCCTGGAAAAGTAAAGGGGCATGCAGGGCCCAGGGAGGCAGGCCCTCCTGGCAGCCCCCCCTGGGCCCTCAGCAGCAGCACGCCCTGCGATCAGCACATCAGAACTGCACAGGAACACTGAACAACTTCATGGGGTCACAGCCCCTATATTTATATGACATTTTCCTTTGTCACCCAGCACAGGGCTGGGGGAAAACCAGATGCAACTGGTTTGGGGGAGCTTTGGAGCACTTTGTTTTGCTCAGCTCCTCTCTCCTTTCACAGGACAGGCTAGGGACATCAGACGCACCACAGGGGGTGGAGCCAGCATTGTGGAGGGAAGGCACAGCCCTATTCAGGTCCCAGGTGCAACTCCTCCCTCCCATCTAGATGCAGATCTCTCTATTCACCACTGCGCTGACTCACCCTGACCCTCCTGGAGCCACACACACCTCCCAGCCCCTGTCACTCACAAAGCCAGACATGCAATTCACATCAGGCAGGCAGGCACAGAGCACACATAAATGCCAACTTCTAAAAGTGGCATTTCTACACCAGTCACAATAAATCTGCGCACACCATTGCGCAGCATTTATTCTCACGAGTTCGCACATACTAAACTCGCCCCTGCACTCCTCTCACACCAGGAATTACCATGGACACCCATATCCCCCATGCATTCCTATGGGAGGGCAGGATAATCTCACCACACGCACTCAGCGCGCACGCACTTTACACTGGCCCACAGTGCTAAAGTGCCCAGAGACTTAAAACTACTGACACACAAGGCAAAAAATGTAGGGGTGAACCGGCCAAAAAGGGCCAAGTCCAACAGGAAACCTAGCAAACCTATACATTTTTTAAAACTAGACACCCAGGGGAATCCAGGATGGGGTGACTTGTCTGGCTCTCACCAGGTTCTGTTACCCAGAATCCCTTGCAAACCTCAAAATTTGAAAAAAAAAAACCACATTTTCCTCACATTTCTGTGGTGGAAAGTCCTGGAATCTGCATGGATCCACAAAATTCCACCCACCCCGCATTCCCCAAAGTCTTCTGAGAAAAATGGTACCTCACTTGTGTGGGTGGGTCAAGTATCCGCGACAGGCAAGGGCCCAAAACCTATTGAGGCGACTTCAAAATTACCTATCACAAAACAGTCAGGTTTTGCAAGGGGGGTCCCATGAGTTTTTGGCCCCTGGCTCGGCGGCCATCTAGGGGAACGTACCAAACCCACACATTTCTGAAAACTAGACACTGGGGGAGTCCAGCCAGGTATGGCTTGCGTGGGTCCCCCAACATTTCCCTACCCAGAATCACCTGCAAACCTCAAATTTAGCTGAAAAAATCACTTTTTTCTCAAATTTCTGTGTGGGAAAGTTCTGGAATCTGCGTGGATCCACAAATTTCCTTCTACACAGCATTTCCCCAGGTCTCCCAATAAAAATGGTACCTCACTCGCTTGGGTCGGTCAAGTACCCGCGACAGGCAAGGGCCCAAAACCTATTGAGGCAACATCAAAATTACTTATCACAAAACAACCTGGTTTTGCAAGGGGGGTCCCATGAGTTTTTGGCCCGGCTTCGGCGGCCACCTAGGGAAACCTACCAAACCCACACATTTCTGAAAACTGGGCACTGGGAGTCCAGCAGGTATGGCTTGCGTGGGTCCCCCAACATTTCTCTACCCAGAATCCCTGCAAACCTCAAATTTTGTGAAAAATCTATTTTTCTCACATTTCTGTGTGGGAAAGTTGTATGATCACCGGGCTGACACTAAATTTCCTACCACCCAGCGTTCCCCAGGTCTCCCAATAAAAGTGGTACCTCACTTGTGTGAGTAGGCATAGTGGCTGCAACAGGAAATGGCCCAAATCGTACTGTGGAGACTTCAAAATTACCTATAACAAAACTACCTGGTTTTGGGGGGGGGCACCTCGGGTTTTGGCCCCGGGCTCGCCGCCATCTAGGGAAACCTACCAAACCCACACAATTCTGAAAACTAGACACCCTGGGGAGTCCAATGAGGTATGGCTTGCATGGATCCCCCAACGTTTCCCTACCCAGAATCGCCTGCAAACCTCAAATTTAGCTGAAAAAAACAAATTTTAAACATATTTTTGTGTGGAATCACCATGGCGGCACAAATGTCCTACCCCACAGCGTTCTACTTAGTGTCCCGAGTAAAATGATACCTCACTTGTGTGGGTGTCCAATGCAGAATTTGCTAAAACGTATTTTTAAAAAAATGTAGCGCTTAGAATTCTCGGTGCTATACCCTTATTCCCTATGTTTGGGCTCTTCCCAGTCACAGGCCCTTGCCCCACCCACACAAGTGAGGTATAATTTTACTCTGGAGACCTGGGGGGGAACGCTGTGGGGTAGGACATTTGTGCCGGCACGGTGATTCCACCCAAAAATATGTGGAAAATGTGTTTTTTTCAGCTAAATTTGAGGTTTGCAGGGCATTCTGGGTAGGAAAACGTTGGGGGATCCACGCAAGCCATACCTTGCTGGACTCCCCCGGGTGTCTAGTTTTCAGAAATTTGTGGGTTTGGTAGTTTTCCAAGATGGCCGCCGAGCCCTGGGCCAAAAACCCAGGTGACCTCCCTTGCAAAACCAGGTTGTTTTGTGATAGGTCATTTTGATGTCTCCTCAATACGTTTTGGGCCCTTGCCTGTCGCGGGTACTTGAGCCACCACCGCGAGTGAGGTATCATTTTTATTGGGAGGCCTGGGGGAATGCTGGGTGGTAGGAAATTTGTAGATCCACGTAGATTCCAGAACTTTCCCACACAGACATTTGAGAGAAAAGTGATTTTTTTCAGCTAAATTTGAGGTCTGCAGGGGATTCTGGGTAGGAAAACGTTGGGTGACCCACGCAAGCCATACCTCGCTGGACTCCCCCGGGTGTCTAGTTTTCAGAAATGTGTGGGTTTGGTAGGTTTCGAAAGAAGGCCACCAATCCTGGGGCCAAAAACCCAGGTGACCCCCCTTGCAAAACCAGGTTGTTTTGTGATAGGTCATTTTGATGTCTCCTCAATACGTTTTGGGCCCTTGCCTGTCGCGGGTACTTGACCCACCTACGCGTGTGAGGTACCATTTTTATCAAGAGACCTGGGGGAACGCTGGGTGATAGGAAATTTGTGGATCCACGTAGATTCCAGAACTTTCCCACACTGACATTTGAGAGAAAAGTGATTTTTTTCATCTAAATTTGAGGTTTTCAGGGGTTTCTGGGTAGGAAAACGTTGGGGGACCCACACAAGCCATACCTTCCTGGACTCCCGCGGGTGTCTAGTTTTCAGAAATGTTTGGGTTTGGTAGGTTTCCCAAGATGGCCGCCGAGCCCCGGGCCAAAAACCCAGGTGACTCCCCTTGCAAAACCAGGTTGTTTTGTGATAGGTCTTTTTGATGTCTCCTCAATACGTTTTGGGCCCTTGCCTGTCGCGGGTACTTGACCAAACCACGCGTGTGAGGTACCATTTTCATCAGGAGACCTGGGGGAATGCTGAGTGGTAGGAAATTTGTGGATCCACGTGGATTCCAGAACTTACCCACACAGAAATTTGAGAAAAAAGTGATTTTTTCAGCTAAATTTGAGGTCTCCAGGGGATTCTGGGTAGGAAAACGTTGGGTGACCCACGCAAGCCATACCTCGCTGGACTCCCCCGGGTGTCTAGTTTTCAGAAATGTGTGGGTTTGGTAGGTTTCCCAAGATGGCCGCCAAGCCCGGGACCAAAAACTCATGTGACCCCCCCTTGCAAAACCAGGTCATTTTCGGATACATGGGGGCATCTGAGTTTTTGCTCCCGAGTCGGCAGCCATCTAGAGAAACCTACCAAACACACACATTTCTGAAAACTAGAGACCCAGGGGAGTCCAGGGAGGTATGGCTTGCGGGGGTCCCCCAATGTTTTCCTACCCAGAATCCCCTGCAAACCTCAAATTTTGATTAAAAAATTCACTTTTTTCTCAAATTTCTGTGTGGGTGAGTTCTGGAATCTACGTGGATCCACAAATTTCCTACCACCCAACGTTCCCCCAGGTCTCCCGATAAAAATGGTACCTCACTCGCGTGGGTGGGTCAAGTACCCGCGACAGGCAAGGGCCTAAAACGTATTGAGGAGACATCAAAATTAGGGGTGGGCAGAAAACTCCGCTCCGCCAGCGTAGCGGATAAAGCCAGCCACCCCAGCTCCCCGGCCCGGTCCCTGCTTCTGAAAGCAGCCAGGCCGGGGAGAGCCTCCCCGGGCCCCGGTGGACCCCCGACACCAGCGCCCGGACCCTGGACTGGCTTCCAGGACGGGGGGCTCCCGCAGCCTGGGACCCTGGGATGCAGCACGAGCCCCGGGCCCGGTCCCAGCTTCCGAACCCTAGCCAGGCCGGGAGGGCCTCCCCGGGTCCCGGTGGACCCCCGACACCAGCGCCCGGACCCTGGGCTGGCTTCCAGGATGGGGGCTCCCGCAGCCTGGGACCCTGGGATGCAGCACGAGCCCCGGGCCCGGTCCCAGCTTCCGAACCCTAGCCAGGCCGGGGAGAGCCTCCCAGGGTCCCGGTGGACCCCCAACACCAGCGCCCGG